>PVJX010014306.1:0-45218 GCA_004027295.1 Dolichotis patagonum
ATTTTTTACACTAGAAAGGCTATATGATATTTATAAATATGAGTCTGATTTATTTCACTTACAAGTATAGTCTCAAGTTGCCTCCATTTACCTAATTTTATAGACTCAAGATCATCCTTATTATAGCTCAGTAATATTCCATTGTATAAAAATATCACATCTCTTTCATCCATTCTGCAGTTGATGGGCATTTTGTTTTTTTCCAAGATTTAGCTATTATAAATTGTGCTGCTATAAACATGGATGCACATATATCACTGTGACATGACCTTTTCAATTTTTCTGGGAAAATACCCAGAAGGGGAATAGCTAGATTGAATGGGACTTCCCATCCCAGTTTTTTGAGGAATTTCCATGCTGATTTCCACAGTGGCTGCACCAACCTACACTCCTACCAACAGTGGCAAAGTGTTTCTTTTTCCCCACTTCCTTGGCACTTCGTCATGATACCAATGACTCTGAGATATTTGTATTTCACTCAGAGTTGACTGCATCTTAATTTTGTCAAGTGATGCCAGTAAGTAACCTCCATGACTTTATTAATAAATTGTATTTTTAACTACTGAAAACTCAGGAAGCACATAATGTTAGATTAAGGGGTAGCTATTAATTGAATTATCTTGCTTTTTATTTTTTAACAACCCACTGTGAAAATCAAATACTGAGGGATGAAAAGGAAAATTATTGATGTCATTATATTTGCATGAAAAATGGGGCTCTTAACCTATTCTTGTCACCTGTAAATCATGTTTTCTCCACTCTCAGGCAACAGCAATATTGGTGAGCAACATATTTCTACTTCAAACACATGTAGATGGTTTGCAGACTAACTTGACAGATAGAATATACACTCTAGATCACCCACCTTGAAGACACCCTCTTAAATATACCCCACTCTGCATTGTAACATGTCTTATTTCTTTGAGCACTTGCGCTCTACGCGAGTGCATCCTAAAATAAACCCTTCTCTAGTCTCTTTCACTGACACATCCTGAGAATTCTTTTTCCATGATGCGAGCCACTGAACCTGCAGACTTATTTTAAAAGGCTGGGATAGGTTCCTTATTTTCAGCCTTGTGGACTCAACAGACCCAGCCCAGTGATAGGTCTAGGACTCAAGATAAGAGCCAGTGGCCCAGGCACCACTGATTTTGTCAATTAATTCTGCCCTAATGACCAACGCTCCTTCTAACTTTCAAGATAAAACTTACATAACTTTCAGAACAGTCTGGATACAAGCTGTTTCTTACTCTTGCATATTTGAATTATTTCCTTAAAATGAACAAGCCTCTCTTGGCTTGAAATATTATGTTTACATTTCTTGTATGTCTTCCAGTATTTCTATTCTTTGCAAAAAGTCTTTACCTAAAATGTTTAAAGTTCCCTCTCCCCAGAAGTTGGTACTCTTTACACTTGTTACCAGTCACTTAGGCTCGTATTTTTAGGTTCCTCTGCTCACTGCTGATTCCATCAAAGGAGGTTATATAATTGGGTAAAAAAAGAAACAGTATTTATTGAAAGTTAGCTCTGAGGAGATAGAGGGACCTACTTGCCTCAAGGGACCATCTCTCTGGTTACAGGTGGGCAAGAAAGTTTTATAGTAAGGATCAGAAGGGAGCACGGAGAGATACTGCAGATCTTCACACTTGTTCTATCATCTCCGGTCATCTTCAGGTCAATGTCCCCTTTTCTGTGGAAAGGAAACTGAGCTCCATCCCTCCTGATGTTGGCATCTGCATATTCTTTTCATTCATCTAAGCTGACAGGAGGTGGGGGAAGATGGTTATGCTCTAGGCCTCAGGAAGCCACTTATCTAAAAAGGGACAAAAACAAAGAACATCTAACTTAAAGTTCAATTTTGTAGTGCTAATTTGGCTAAAATTCAAAAAGCCAAAGCAGGTCTGTAATCTCAGCATTTGGGAGGCAGAGGTAGGAGAATTATCACAAGTTCCAGACCTTTGTAGCCTGGGCTACAAAGTAAGCTCAAGGCCAGCCTGAACTGCATAGCGACACCCTGTCTCAAAAAGGCAACCATTTAAAAAAAAAAAAAAAAAAGCCAAAGCTACACAGTCAAACCTCCAAGGTAAGTGAGAAGTGGAGACTTCTTCTGAGCTTGCAGCCCATAAGGTTTGGCTGGTCCAGCAGCTGTTGGCAGAGGCTGCTGCTCAGCTGTGGTTCAGATTAACTGTCGCGACTTTGGGTTAGCTGCTCTTTCTCTGTGTTCTGAACACTGGTCAGTGAGGCATAATGGAAGAAATAAAAACTAGGTAAAAAGGAAATAAAGGAAACCAGATTTTAAAATTGTGATTTAACTGTAGTTTTAAGACACAAAAGTTACTCAAGTCTTTTTCCCTTTCAGGAAATCACTCAATAAAATTCTAATAATCTTAAAGACAATACACCTGCAAATTCAGGCTTGAATCTATTCTTTTCTCCTGTAAATTGTGCTCCTTCCACCTCCAAGTCAACAGCAATACTAATGGGCAATGATAGTGATGTATGATGATTTGGACTTCCAAATAATTCAAACAATATAAGGGAAATATTATAACTCCTAACCTGTAGGATGTCCAATACCCTGAGTTTGTATTCCCCAAAAATGAAGAATAAATTCTAAGGAGCAACAGAGATTAATAGTAGGAAATATTTATTGAACAAAAGACAGCTTCTATATAAAGGCAGAAAAGGGTTCACAAAGAGGGTTGCTGGGGACTCCACTTCTCAAGGAAGTATTTTAGAGTAAAATTATGAGGCAGTTATAAGGTGAGACCAAACTATGGTCAATTAATAAGATTACTGATTGCTTAGGTAATATTTGATTCAGTGGAAAATCACAAGGTGAGTATATTGTGGGACAAAACCACGATGGACCAATAAGGTTACAAGTAAAGTTACTTAGGTAATATTGGTCAAATGGGGAAGCAAGTCACATAGCAAGTATATAGGCAATGAACAGGGACTCTTCCTGGAAGGTATGGAAGAAGGAGGTTTTGGTACCATACCCAAGATAATCAATGCTATTTAGAATATCAGTCATTGTAGCTCATCTCTCAGAAGTATGTAGGTGTAGTAATTTCCTTTATCCTGAGGCCTGACCTTCAATGAATGTGCCTCCAGCCACAGTTGAAATGTGTTCTTGCCTTCTTCACTGACTTCTTCCAGGGGCTAGCTCTGTTTGACTGCCTATAATATTTCTAACTAATGTAGCCGTCTATAATAATAGATCTGACCCCCCCCCCATCTACCCACGGCCAGCCAGCAGAGTTTCTAAAATGGCTGTTCCCATTTTTCTGAGTCCAGGGACATGGCATACCTTCCCCACCATCTAGAACACAGTGCAGCTACAATAGAATGTTAGCCATTGCTATGGCCGCATATTCAGCTATTCTTGCTACCCCAGTGTGACACTTCCCCCCACCTCACTACACCTAAACCTATTCCACTAACCCTCCTTAATCCTATCTATAGTAATCCAGCTCAATAAACTTGAACTAACATCCAGTACCAAAACCTTCACTTAGACCAACCCCACTTGGGCTATGTACCTAGACAGTCTCCCCTCCAAGGCTTTAGGGACTGTCTCCACTTATTCAGTCAGGGTCTCAGCCACTATCTTGACCAGACTCCACCTCTCAAAGGTAAAGTGCTCCAATATATTGATAATATTTTAATCTCCATAAGATTGTCACTCAGACACCTCTCTTCTTTCTTTTTACAACTAGCTTAGACTACTATTTAATACCTAGGGCTCCACTTTATCCTATGTAGTGACCCATCACTACTGATCACAAAGCTCTCATCCAATCACTTCCTCTCCAGACAGTATATCCCTATAAACTCATCTCTGGGTTCCCAACTTTGACCTCATAGCCAGACCACTTTATAAGGCCTTCAAAACAATTCATATACCCTCATGCGTTGTCTAGCTCAGGATATTCACAACTGCCTTCAAACCACACATCATGTTCTCAGACACTTTGCCAATATACATAAAAACACCATCACACAGGCAGCCAATATCTGGTTCATAGATAACTTTCCAAATCCCTAGTAAGCACTAGGTGACATAGGCTATTGTCTCTGGCTCCAGACATATAATATCCTCTCCTGCTTTAGACATGCAGTTGAGACTCAATCACTCCCCTCAAAATCACCACACAACAGACAAATTTCACAGCCCTAACCCAAACACTTATCCTAGCTTCCTTCTAGCTTCTCATTACACAGAATCACTCATCATCAACAGAGGCCACAGAAAAACTCCCATAAAGACACTCAACCCGCCACTAATAGTGGCTGTCCTCCACTTCCTATCACATCAAGCCTTATAGCCCAAAACAATCTCCCTGACAAAACAGCCAAACACACTGCTCCCACCCAAGTTCCAAAATCCCCAGTCACCTTACTCTCCTTCTTCCCTTCTCTCCAGTCTTCAGCCCATATTATTCCCCACAAAACAAAACAAAACAAAACAAAACAATACAAACAAAAACCACTAAACTTTCCATTAAACTCTACCATCACTGGCCAGATTTATTACCCTGATCCTCCTCCATAAATGAGCCCTGTCAAAACAAGCCACAGGCCTGGGATCTTTTAAACTAATGTATGGTGCCCCTTTCTTCTGGGCCCCATTTCCCCCTACTCATTCTCTAAAAACTTACCCCCAGCCCCCTCAGGCCCATTCAAGCACTCTTATACCACATGTTGACTCTCTCCTTCCCTGCCTTCGTGCTCACTATTCCCCTCCACTGTTACCACTGGCCAATAGGTCCTGCTCAAAACCCTGAAAAGGGGCACTCTTCAACCAATGTGGGTAAGCTCCCCTTACCACACCTGTTCCTGCTGCCTTTCCCTGCCCACCTCCCACAGTACCCTTTTTATTACTGCTCTTACAACCTAAGAAGATGTCAGGCTGTTCTGTATCTCTTCCCTGCAGGTTTCTTCCAGAAAGCTCCTTATTCTTATGACTTTCTCTCTGTGAAGTCCATCACTTTGCCATTTCCCTCATCTGAGAATTAATATTCCTTTTCCTCCAACCTCAACTTTGCCCCACAAAACAGTCACTGACTGCTGGCTCTAGGACGTCTTTGAGTTCACTCCAAATCAGATTGGCTTCTCCACTTCCTGTTTCCACTTTCTATTCATCTGGCCAGCATTCTGACCATAACAAACAATGATTTTATCTGACTGTTCAGTTAATTCCTCTGCTAACAGAAATCAAAATAACTTGTTGGCACCGAGTCAACCAAACAAGTCTCTAGTCCCCATTTCTCAACTCTCTCTCTCAAACAAATCTCCATCAAATTCTCCAACCTTCAAGACCAAATTATAATTCCTCCAAAGCCAAAGGGACTTTGCCAGGTTCTCTCTCCCACATCTGACTCATTATCTCATTTTTTTTTACTATCCTCAAAACCCAAGAAATGATAAGTCTGGCATCCTGCCCCCACCCAGTTCCTGGAATGGCCGTTTCTAGCCTGTTGAGCCCAGGGAACAATGCCTAGTTTGTTACGATGTGGCACACCCACCCTACTTGCTAGGTCACAGTACATTCACAACAGAACTTTAGCAACTACTGTGGCCACATACCCAGCTATTCTTGCTCCCCTAATTTTACACTTCTCTTCACCTCATTCTACCTAAATGTGTCCCATTTACCCCCAACCACATCCATACAAACCCAGCTCTGTAAACGTGACTCAGACTCTCCATCAGAGTTCGTAATGGAGGTCTTGCTCAGAACCCCAAATTCAGGCTGACTATGTTCTTTTACAGAGTTGCCACTGTTTACCTAATAGCACCATATCTCATCTTCAAAACATGTAGATGGCTTGCACTGTAACCTTACAGTAAGAATACACATCCTAGATCATCCATCTTAAAGACATCCCCTTAAATATACTCAACTTCTGCTTAAAATGTGTTTCATTTCTCTCAGCAACCTATGCTCTAATAAACCCTCCTTTTGCCTCTTATTGATGCATCTTGAAAAATCTTTTTCCAGGACAAAAAGTCTGCAAACCTGAAAACTATTTCCATAAAAAGGAAGTTACTTATTTCAGCTTCAGGGACCCTCAGACCCAGATTGATGACAGGACAAATGATGCGCTATTTTATCCCTTTCTAATAAATGTTGATACTCATAATAGAGGGACACATAAGTCAGCACAGAGAGGGAGGAGATTATTTCTCCAGACACAATCTCTAGAAATGTAAATGTAAATTTTATATAGAAATTAATCAGAGTGCCCCCCTCTGGTGCGAGCCAGGAGGAGACCCAGTTGGCAGATGCTGAGAACCGGCCATGGTGGAACCCAGGCGCCTGTAGAAGAAGGCAACTCGCCCACCATCTTGGTAAGTGCCTCCCTCCGGCATGAGCCAGGAGGAGACCGAGTCAGTGGCTCCTGTGAGCCTACCAACATCCCAACCCCCTAACCCCCACCCCATTAACAACTGGGGACAGAGGTCCGAGCATGTCTTGAGAGGATGACCGTATGCATTATAGCAAATATGGGGGATTTCCTTCCATACTCTGTTTGAAGGCAAATATTTTTTCATTGTTTTGTTTCATTACAATTAATTGTATTACCCTACTCAATATTCTCTTTTGAATTTTTTTTTTTTTTGGTACCGGGGATCGAACTCACGACCTTGAGCTTGCCAGAAAGATGCTTAAGCCACTGAGCTAAATCCCCGACCCTTTTGAATGGTTTTGTAATGTTCTGTTTTTGATTTGATTTTGCTATACCTGATTGACTGGACAACTATTGTGATGATAACGAGATATACTATGATACCTATTACTGTTATCCTGGTATCCTGCTGTGAAATTCTGTACCACTTTCCCTACTTTCTCTCGATTGGCTCTGTTCTGTCTTGTTCTGTTGCATTTTAACTACCTTCAAAATAAGAAAAAAAAGAAATTAATCAGAAAGTTTCCAATATTAGCACATGGTGTTTTTTCTTTACCACTACTGTGAGGTAGCTTTTGTTTTCCCATTTTCAGATGAGGAAACAGGTACAAGTAACATTTGCCCCAAATTGTCAGGCTCCACTTGGGCAGGACTTTCCCAGCGTCCAAACTGTTTGTCATCAACAGCATTGTTCCCAGAGAAACCTAGCTCAGCATCAGTGCTATTGCCCTGGACAAACACAGGATGTTATAAAAGTAGAGATAAGGCATAGAATCTTACAAATGCCAGGACATCTGATTACAGAAATACGTTTACACAGGACACTTTGAGAACTTTAACCACTGATGTTTGCTAAGACCTCCTCATCTAAGGCCCCTTGCTTTCTTTCAAACCCTATAAGGAAGTCCTCCTCTTTTTGTCCCAGACAGATGATCTTCCCACCTTCCATCTGCCTGCATCCCAGTATTGAATCTATGCCTCATTGTCGTCACAAAAGCCTGTCCCAATGAGTGGTCTCGGCCTCAAGTCATTCATTTTACAATGTCATATAGTTGGTAGCTACTAGGAGAGCCTTGACTTGCATGGAAGTCTTTTGACTCCTGTTTTAATATTACATTGCCTTTAAGCAAAGTGAAACAATGCACTTATTCTATATTTATTCAATACATATTTACCCAGTATCTTTTCTGTGCAGGTTTTGGAGGACTTCACAGTGAGGACAAGAGTCTGGTACATGAAGGCTTGGGGATTACTGTCCTGTGTCAGATCAAACATTAGCCAGACAATCACACAAATAAATGAAATCATACAAGTTTTGGATAAAAGTAAAGAAGGGATAGACAATCCCAAAAGAACATATAATAGAAATAAGGTTAAGAACTCGTGTTAGATGGTTTGGTAATTTTGAAAATGCAAGTATTTAAATAAACACCAAACACAAAAGAACATTTCCTTTCTGAAAGCATTATTTGCCAATGATGGAGAAATCAAATGTGTTCTAGAAAAACTATCTTTTGTTATTTGTGATAGCTCTAATGGGGTTGGATTGCCAGCAGCTGCTAGCGGCTTTGGAACACAGAGTTCACAGTTAAATTTGATACTTAGCCTGCACATTAAAAAATTATCAGCTTATTCTGATTTATTTTAGCAGAGGTGTTTTTCCTCTCTCCTTGCCAGGAAAACCTACTTGATGAATAAAGGAATACCTTTATGATTAGAGTAGAAAAACCTCCTGTTTCCCTAGCCCTTTAGCTAGATCTAAACTCCCTTAAAGCTAAAAAATATGAGGGCACAGGTGTGTGAGCCCTCAACCCTGATATCCATTTCAAACAGTAAAGGCCTCTCATGTGCTTGCAATTTTGGGAAGTCACTTTGCTGGCTCCCCTCCCAACCCTGCAGATCTGCATATTTACTTTGCAGCCCAGCTCATTTATAGCCATCATGCAGATGTACAGCTAAGTAACACTTTTTTCTCTTCACTACAACAGAAACCCAAGGTAAAAATAATAAGAGTAAAATAAAAGATAAATGATAGGAAACAGGGACATAGACTTTGTGGAGATGGAAAGGGAATCTGGGGATGGAGGGCAAGGAGTGGAGTGGATAAAAAAGATTGGGCTGTAGCAACTCCACATGATGAGTGTGCTTATTATGTATCACAAAGATTTACTAATGAAAATGGTAAATTACAAGTTTGATCCATGGTACCAAAAAATACAAGTTTGATCCATGGTACAAAAAAAAAAAAAACAAGAAAACAGTAATACAGAAATATAGAAAATATGAAAATATGAAACTGTGCATTTCTAATGTATATTTTTGTTTACTTGCCACTCAAAAAAGCCAATGGCTTGAGGACACCTTGTTGGGACAAGGAAAAACATTTATTTGGAAAGCTAATGAACCAAGATGACAAGTGATTACCAAAAAATACCATCTTAGGAAATACAGGTGTAAATTGCTTTGATGGAGAAGAAAAGGTGAAAAAGGAGGGAGCATGGGGAGTGGGTAATGGGCAGGTGGTAATGTGCCAAGTGGGGTCTTTATCACCTAGGGACTGTGATTCTCTTCTGCTGTAATCTTGCCATAAAAATTTTCAGCTCATAGGTAAGTCCTACATTTTTAAAAAGATAAATAGAATAGTGCTTTATTTCCATAAAAGTTAAGCATCATTTCAGTTGTAAAGAGTTGCAAATCCTTTGATGTTATTTGAATACCATAGGATGTCCTAGGTTCTGTAAATATAGAGAAAAGCTTTTGATAAATTTTGTCATTTGTGCTTTTTCAGTTCCTTTGTCCAGAAATAGCTAATGTTACAGTTTGTCCAGAAACAGCTAATATTACAATTAATCATTAAGATACAAATGGAATGTTTCCCCAGAGAACAAAGGAAATAGTTTTAATACATTTGGCAACTTCAGTCAGGGGTTACAGTTATAGTCAAGCTAGTGGGAGACAGCTGTGTGATTTCCAAAACATTTACATTTTTCAAGTCAACTAAAAGCAAGTGAAACTGAAGAGGTTATTTAAGGGTTCCCTCTACTGCGTCACAACTACTTAGTCAAAGTCTTTTTGTTTCTCTGCGTTTTTCAAAATTGAGAAAGAATTGAGTTATAGAGAGACAAGTAAGGGCTTCCAACATAGGGTCATCTTCTTTGTTGGGGGTCATTTCTTGTTATAAAGAGATACAAAACCGGAACATAAGGGATTTCATTCTACATTTTATGCTTTAAGCAGAAAAACTGTAACTGAAAAATAGTCTGATAGCTTAAAGTCCAATCCCATGCTCATCGTTCACCATTTCCCAGTTCATATTGACCTCAAACCATACTGCAATAGAAGATAAGCTGTTCCTATTTTAAACTGTAAGGATCAAACCTTTTCCATTCATCAAGGATAGGGCCTAGCAGCAAAGGCAGTGAAATCTGTGTGTTGAGGCCCAAGAGACTTCCCACTGGCTCCTCTTGGGGTCTAGAAAGAGGCAGACAGCTTGGCCTTGGCTCCCTAGGAGGTATCCCATGCAGAAGGAGGAGACCTGAATTCTGACAATGTATTCCTTGTTAGACTTTAACATTGACAAGACAGATGTCTCTATCCAAACCTTAAAGTTATGCCTCCATTGTTCACAGAAGCACAGAAGAAAGTCCCACCAAGGGCTTTTGTCTCCATTTTGGGATCCATTAACTCCTTAGTGAGAGGAAGGCTGAGCCACCTGCTGTCCCTATCTAATCCTTTAGCTCCCATTGAGATAAAGACAGAATCCTCTCCTTACCAGCAGAGGAGGTAACTGGTGGTTCTTTATGTAAGCACAGTAGAGTCATTGGGAAAAATACCTCTTGCATTTACTCTGATAGTAAAAATATTTTGGTACTTTAAAACACTAGTGATGGAAACCCCTTTTTCCTTAAGAATGAGGATGGCTCTGATTTATATACTCACAGTTACTTTGGTTAAGTTTTAAATTCTGTTCATTTGTTCTGCTCAGGCCATCAGGTATATGTCCTTAAACTGCATGCATTTAAACAAGGAAGGGACCTAGCCAGGAAAGCAATAGCTTTGGGCAGGCTCTTGGACCCAGATGGAACCAAGTCAGCTAAAGCTGGTCTGGTGGCCACTGGGTGCCGGCTGCTGCTGCCTGCGGATGGAGCGCGGGCTCCATCCAGACTCAGAGGCACATGTGTGGGGGCTTTGGCCACTCATCCTCTCTTCAGGCCTTCATGGACACACACATCAGTAATGGCAACTGCACTTCTGGTCTGGCTGCTCTGCGTGCTCATCACCTGTGCACAGCCTGGGCCGAGGTGACAAGCAGCGGACAAGAGGACAATGCACACCTGTCCACGTTCTGCACCATAAGATGCTGCCCACCACAACCACTGGGTGTCTGACCCCTGCTCCTCCTGTTACCACCACTGGCAGAAGCCATGGGAGTATTTATTTATTTATTTACTTACTTACTTTTTGGTTTTTTCAGATAGTTTCAGTTAGTAGACCAGGCTGGCCTTGAACTCATGGCTCTCCTCCTGCCTCAGCCTCCTGAGTGCTGGGATTAGTGGTGTGTGCTACCATGCCTGGTGGGAGTTTTTTTTTTTTTAAATGGACAAATTGTTCTCTTTGTGTGGGAAGACACTGTGCCAATTAAAATAATTCAAAAGAAAAGAGGTTCTTTCTCTTGTCCAAAACCCTATCTGTTCTCTTAAATCAGAGACTTAGTTTATAAGACCAGTCAATAAAAAGAGAAAAAGGAAAAGATGGCAGCAGTTGACTCAAGACAATGTCTAATGTGTGACAAGACAGCATGGCAGCTGACCACATAGCAAGGCAATAAGGTTGTGCTCTGCACCAAAACAGCAAACCAATAAAGAAAAACCATTTACAAATGAGTAGGCAGAGACCAGGGTAATCTCCAAAAAGGGTAACAAAATACAACAAACAAATGTGTTGACAATGAGGCATACTAAACTTCTGGTCACACACATAGCACAACAAGCTCTCTGGCTATTTAACTCACCTGCAGCGTGAGCACAAGCAAGGAAAAAATCCTATTGTGACCGGAAGAAAAACAAAGGCCATACATTTCTTTCCTCTACCCCACCTCCTGCCTGGTGGGAAAAGCAGCAAATAGTTCTCTGAGCACCATGAGAAGAGTCCTCTAAATTCTCCGGTGAGGGAAGTCAGGGAAACAGAAAAATGTGTTCCATGTTATATCTGAGTCTCCCGTTAGATAAGCCAAATAAATGTTACGCAGTAGTCTCCTCCTAGAGGCAACTCACCAAAAACCATTATCACAGTTTTGAATGCTGGACTCTCGGTTTCCACGTTCTTTCCATCTCAGAGAATTGACCTACAGAAGCAAAAATGGTGACAAAGTTTATTTCAAAAATTAAAAGTGAAAGATAAAGGGTAGTGAAGGCATTGGTCAGAAGTATGTATGAGATGGATTTGCAGAGGTCAGGGACTTTTGGAGACATATACTCACAACCTTTTGAAATACATGGTTAGACATGAAAAGATAGCTTATAGAGCCATAAGTACAAATAGGATCAAACACATGGCCTTAAAGAATAAGTGCCTGGTCTTTGTTCTCCCCAAACTATACTTTATCACTTAAATTTGTCCCCAAGTCTGTTATTTAACAGACAACCTTGACCTTCCCCTGTCCTTCTCTTGTCCCCTACATGAGATCCTGACCAGATGCCCTTTTTTCTTTGATTCTCAATTCCATAGTTCTATCACTAAAAGGCCACAGAAGCTTCAGTTTGGGGCTATTGTTTGAGACTTTCTCATCCTGAGGTGTCTTGGTTAATGGCAACCCTTCTGGGTCCTCTTGAAGTATGTGTGGGACACTGACTCTGAGTATCTTTGGGTACTCTTTCATCCTTTTGTACAATGCCACAGTCGTGAACTGTAACAAAGGAGAAATTGCCTTTGTAGAGCAAACTTGGGCCAACTAAAAAGGAAAAATAAAAACCAAAATAAAAGTATACCCTGGGGGTTATAGAGTGGGTTACCATAAGGAAAACAATGAGAGTGTGCTTTCAGTGGCTCCTATTTCTATTCCTTCCACACATTGTGGAAACTCATGAAAACTTCCAGAATCCTGAGAACTATTTGGTGCAGTTGTCCTGGGATCTTGCAATTAACAGGTCTCACTTATTCCTCCAGCCGGTTTTGCCATTCCTACCCTCCTGTTTCATTAGGATTTAATACAAATAACAACAAAGACAAATAAACAAAAACAACAGTAGCTGAAACAAAGTAGAAGTTGATTTCATATGTAAAAGGAATCCAGAGATAAGCAGTCCAGGGCTGCACTAATAAATAGTTCAACAGAGTTGTCAGGACTCCATCTGGTCAACAGTTTTGTCACCTCCAAGAATATGTTGTTTATCTTCATGGTCTAAGATGACTGCTAAGACTAAAGTTACCATATCTGTACAAATTGCAAGTTTGGAGAAGGCACAATACTATCATACTGTACTTCTAATTCCCTTTCAGGAGACTTTATGGAAGTCTCATAATCATTAATCCATTATTCAACAAATATTTGTTCATACCACTGTACATCAGGCATTGATTTGGGCACTGGCTATCTGTTATGGTTTGTGTCTAGATGTCCCCACAAGCCTCATGCAGTCATAGAGCTTTTTCAGAGGTGGCTGAATCTAGACTTTAATACTGGGATTAAAGGAATGTGATCAGTTCACTGATCGGTTTGGCCCTATCTGAACCCCAGCAGCCTAGGTAGAGTATAAAAGGGGCTGAGACATGCTGTTAAGGTGGGTTATTGATTTTGGTACCTTCTACTCACCATGAACTGTTCTCCTCTGCATAGCTACCTTGTCCTAGAGCCATCCAATTATAGATTGAAACCTTTACAAACTGTTAGCTAAATAAACTTCCTTCCCTTAACTTTGGGTGTCAGGTATTTTGTCTCCACAAAGTGAAAAGATACGATTTGTTATAGTTGATACATTGTGTCAACTTGAGAAGTTTAGAAGTTTAAGAGACTCAGCAGAGAGCCAGGACCTTACTTTGTAAACATCCTCATCCTGTGCAAGAAGACTACTCCTACCCTTCCTTAATTTTGGGTGTTGGGTATTTCATGAGAGAGAAAAGTAACCAAGACACTATTTTAGTCACTTTCTTATCACTGGGACAAAACATCCAATACCCACAATTTTAAAAAGAGGGGTTTGTTTTGGCTCACAGTTCTAGAAGTTCAGTGCATGGTTATCAGGCTCAAGTGCAGAATCAGCATAGAGGAAGGGGTTAGTGTGAAGCAAAGATACTCAAGTGTTGGGAACCAGGAAGTGAAGAGGGAAAGTTGGAATTGGAAAGAATACCCCTTTCAGGTCCACCTCCAACTAGGCTCCACATCCTAACAGCAAATCAGCTACAGAACTCCAATGATCCACCACCTTCCACACGCATGAGAATTAGGGGAGGCATTATAGATCTAAACCACAACACTAGCCATACAAAAATATAACAACTCTAATGAGCATTTAGCCACATGATTGCAATTAGCTGCTTGGGAAGCTGAATGAAATATCCAGATAAAATCAGAGGTCTTCTCACGAAGGCTGAAAAGATAATGATATAAACCACTTTAGTACTGAAAAGGAGAAACGAATATTTAAATTCTGCATTTTATCCTAACCCTTTCACAAGGCTTTCAGAGTCCTATAAGATATGACCTCTACAACTCTATTTTTAGTATCATGTTTGCAGCTTTATGATATTATGTGGAGAGCAGCTAAAGCTGGAAATTGATCACACATGCAGGGATGAGGCAAAGCCAGTCTGAAAATCAAGTTGCTTCAGTCCAGGGTTGCTAAGCAAAGGGATGTCACATGACACCAACCTGCAGAAATGTATCAATAAATAGGCTGCACTGGTTGAGTACGTTCTGTTCCTCTCAGCGGGAGAAAGGGCTCCACTTGACCTCAGCTTTCTGCATATTGCCTCTTATCTTTATTTCTCCATCCTCTCACTGCCCACCCCTCCTCACCTCAGAACTTTGAGAGCTGTGCTGGACATGGCAGTAGTAGCCTTTCCCTGTTTTTTCTCATTTTTCCAATGAGTCACATGTTTTTGCTTTAAGGCCTTTGCTTAGATAAATCCCTTTTCCTGAACTGTTTATTAATTGTTCACCTAACTAAATGACACTTAACTTTTTAAATATTGGAAGTAATACAAGTTTATAGTACATAGTGAATTTAAGTATATATATGGAGTAATAAATGATGTACTGATTCTGTAATTTTCAGTTCCTTTCCACTTGAGAGGCTTGTGAGGACTCTCATAGTTTTAGTAGGGTCTACAGATGGCTACCCTGTTCCAGATACTGTTTTAGATTTTAAATATATGTTTATAAAGAATATATCACAGTTGACAAAATAAGAAATTCGCACATTATGTGTTTTTTCACATGTGTGCTTTCTAGCTCCTCAAAAAACTGACCCTCCAGTAAAAAGTTCTTTTAAAAAGAGGTTTCCTTGAGTTAAACTGAAAGGGAAAATAGTTAAATTGTTTAGCTTTATCTTTTTAAAAATTTTATTTTAAAGAGAATAAAACCAAGCAAAATAAAACAATAAAGCCAATCAAAACAAGACAGTGTGACAAAGAATTTCAAAACAAGATAATAGGAAATCAACAATGGTTATCATAATGCCTCTATTGTCTTCAGAATAGCTGCCCATACCTTCAGACATAGTAAAATCAAACAAAACAGAACATAATACAACCAATAAAAACAAAACAATGACAGCAATACAGGACTTCAAAACAAGATAATAGTAAATCCAAAATGGCTACCATAATATATTTAGTTTGCCATCAGATATAATAAAATCAAACAAGACAAAACAAATAAAACTCAGCCAAACAAAACAATTAAAATGATACAGGACTTCAAAACAAAATAATTGAGAATTAACAATGGCTACCGCCTTCAGAAGGAGATCCCTCATAGATGCCACATTGCATATTGTTATTCTCTGAATAAATCATCAATTGGCTTTAGGCCTGCAAAGGCAGTGAAACATTAAACACTACAAGCATTACATTATATTTTACCTCATTAGCTTAGATCAGGCAGTTGCTTGCCTTCGTGCCCGCATGACGAAAGGGGCTGGTGTCTGGCTCTCCCCCAGTCAGCCCATGCATAGCACCAAGCACAGGAGGTCTTAGCTTCTTATTGACTTCTTTTTCTCCTCTCCCACAGTGTGTAAATTGCCTTTTTTTAAATTGTTGAATTAATCCATTATTTTTCAAATTTTATAGAAAAGCAATAATATACAGTTTTAAAAATCATGTAATAGTGGCCCTGAATCAAGGCCAGCAGATTGCTGTAGCTGCTGGTTTCAAACAGGAGCCTAAAGATTATTCTTTCTGTGGTCTGTTGGCCATTTCAGAACTTTGGAAATGGAATGGTCAGTTCATCAGAAAGAAATAGCAGGCGAGTATGGCGGACTTTGGGGGGCCTGCAGGGGAGGGACCCTGGTGCCTCAGGACCTGTACCATGCGGTGATTTGGGGTGCCGGGAGAACAAGGAGCTCCTTCCCTCTCTGGGGAGCGGCTGTGAGCCTGCCGGCAGTGTCATCCTGTCCCCTGTCCTGTGTCCGTCCGTCGTGTCTCCCCTCCCCCCCCGCTTAGCAAGTGGGAGCCAGGGAACTGGACATCTTGTGAAAAGATTGGCTATGTTATTTAGTATGAGCTCCCCATATGCAAAGATATGGACATCCATTTGGAAGAAAACAAGAGACAGTATGACAGATAGTGAAGATCTCTGGTTGTCTAGTTTTGAAATTTATGCTTTCTTATGTCCCGTTCTGTTCTGTTCTGTTGTGTTTAATTTTACCCCCTTTAAAATAAAATTTAAAAAATCATGTAATATAAAATGGCTTATAGTAAAAGTCAATAATCCCATCTCATTTTCCCCCACTACTTTTGACTCCTGCTCTACAAGGCAACCATTTTCAAATATTTTAATGCACTTTTCATAATTAATTTTCATGTACAACATACATTTGCTTCTTGATATGTATACTTCTGGCATTATTCATAGAATTTCTCTTATGGTAGTAACTTGAATGACCTTTCTCCAGAGCCTCAGAATGCCACTTTATTTGGAAATCAGATTTTTTTTTTTGTAGGTATAGCTAGAGATACTGAAACAAATTATGTCTTCTCATAAAAAGGGGAAAATACAGAGAAAAATCAGAGGCAGAGACTGGCGTTATGCTGTCACAGGCAGAGAAATTCCTGGGGCCATCCCAGGGCCTCATAGGAAGAGGAAAGGAAGAATTCGTTGCTAAAACTTCCAGAGGCAGCATGACACTGCTGATAACTTGATGATTTTAGACCTTTGGCTTCAAATCTGTGATTAAATTGATGCTTAGTGAATTTCTGTTGTTGTAAGTCATTCAATTTGTGGTTCTTGGAGACAGTAGCTCTTGAAAACTAATATAGTGAGTTTCAACCACCTTATCTAAGTCCATTTCTTTCATTGCCACTCTCACACCCAGCTTATTTTACTTTTTGGTTAAATCATTATTTACATTATCACGTCCATATAGATATTTGTTGCTTAATCACATGTATTATGACTTTATTTCCTTTGTTGGTAGTGGCTTCTCCATTAATTATTGTTTTCAATTTTTTATTCAAAAATAAAACAAAATATCCTAATAAAATAACAAGAAATAATAATCATTATAAACTGTATCATTATCTTTAAAGCAGTTACTTGGAGTACAAGATATAAACAAAAATAATTTTTCTTTTCAACTACTTGATTTTTCTATGTACTTATTACAATTCTTCTGCCCTGTACAGCTAGCTTTCAATTAAATTTCCTAAATTAGGTAGTTTATCATTTTTTTCTAGAGCCTTTTGGCTCCAATCTGGTGCTGTGTGGGACAGCTATATCGTAATCAATCTGAATCTTGCTTTGCCATCAACCTGAGCAAAATCTTGCTGTTGGTAGTATCAATGGCACTGTATTCCCAGTTTCCTGGATCCTGTTCCTTTTACATTTTTGCTTATGCTACCATTTGGTGAAACATATTCTCTATTATTCTTTAAGAAAAATTAACATAAATTTATTGATATATGAATTTAAGAATGCTTTGATTCTGCCATTTCACTGTATTGTGTGGTAACAATGAAAATAATTTTCACACAAAATTCTTAAGACAATACACTCTATATCTAGTTATACTGTACTGTGTGGAAGTTACAAGCCTTCTGATTTCTGTTCCATTGTATACGACTCCCTCCTGCCACATCCCGAAAGTTTTGTGCGCTTCCGTTTACTTGAAACATGATACACCATTATGATGAAATCTTGCATTGGCAAAAAAAATCTTTCATTTGCGCAGAATGCTAGACTGACAGTTTTTGCTCCAGAAACATATCTTACACTTCTGGGAAGCACTCTCATCTTCTTTAATAAGTTCCATATGTTTTTCTCCTAGATTCATTAAATTCCCATTAGTTAGCTATTGGGATCCCTATATTGATGGTCTATTTTTCTTTAAAAATAAGTGTTTTAGTTTAGAATAGTTTTGTACTTATAGAAAATTTGTGAAGCCAATAGAGTTCTCATATACACCATATCCAATTTACCCAATTATTGAGGTCTTATATAAGTAGGATACCTTTTTTATAATAAATTAATATTGAAACACTGATATTAAGTAAAATCTTGACTTTATTCAGATTTTCTTAGTTTTTACCTAATATCCTTTTTTTTTTTTTTTGGACCAGGAATCAAACTCAGGACCTTATGCTTTACACATAGGCATTGTGCCACTGAGCTATATCCTTGGCCCTACCTAATGTACATTTTAAGTACCAACATCCCATCCAGGATACCACATTACATTTAATACCACATTGCATTTAATCATCACATCTCTAGGCTCTTCTTGTCTTGACAATTTCATAGATGTCTTTTGTTTTGGGTGACCTTAACATCAACAGCAGACTATTGATCAAGTATTTTGTAGAATATTTTTCAGGTGAGATTTGTCTGATCTTTTTCTCATAATTAGACTGGAATTATAGATTTTTGAGAGGGAGATCACATAGGTGCTATTCTTCTCACACTGTAGCTAAAGTATGTGTCAATATAACTTATACTATTGATGTTAACTTTAATCACCTGCTTAAGGCAGTATTTGTCAGGGTTTCTACTATAAATTTCCACCTTTACATGTTCCACCTACTTGAAGAAAGACTGTGTAGAGAAATTATTTAGCATTCTGCACTGGTGAGTATTATTCTGCACAAGATATTTACCTATTTTATCTATTTATATTTATTCAATCTATCATGTGTATCAGTATGAACTCATAGATACTGATTTTACTTTGCCTATAATTCAATACTATTTTATTGCTCAAATTTTTTCTAGCTTTGATCATCATGGAGTGTTTCAGTTGGCTCCTGTGTTCCTGAAATTTTGAAATGTATGCTATAAGCTTCTAAAATGGCCCTTGGCTTTTGTTATGCCATGTATGCACCATTGTAGTTCTAACTCTATAACTTTGTCTTTCCTGAATGTCATTTAAATGGAACTTTCTTAAATGGGTTCCTTTTACTTAGCAATATGCTAGAGTGGTGATAGTGTTCTCTAGAGAAGTCTGTTATCTATCTATTGCTGACAGGAGAATGTTTAGTTTTTACTCCAATAAAGTGGATTTGGCTATTAGTTCTATCAGTTTTTGTCTCACATATTTTCATATTCTCTTTTTAGATGCCTATTCATTTTGGATTGTTGTATCTTCTTGGAGAACTTAACTCCTTTATCATTATGAAAGTTCCTGCTTTAACATTGATAATCTTCCTTGCCCTGGTGTCTGTTTTGTCAAAAAGTAGCACAGATATCCACCTTTCATTTGATTATTTTCAGCATGGTATATCTCACTTCATTCTTTTACTTTTAATCTAATAAATTCTGTGATCTTATTTTAGGTGGTCTTTTTTTGTTTTGTTTTATTTTTACTGGGAATTGAACTCAGGACCTTGCGCTTGCCAGGCAAGTGCTTATGCTGCTGAGCTATATTTCCAGCTCCAAATTCTGTGTTTTTAAAGAGATTTACCATAGATGACATATAATTAAGACTTGTTTTCTTTCTTCACTCTAATAATGTCTTTTAGCTGGTATAGTTATACCATTCACATTTAAGGTATCTGTTAACAAGTTGTGTTAATACTTATCATGTTTGTAATTGCTTTTTCTTCAGTACATGTGTTGTTTTTTTCCACCTGTTTTCCTGCTTTCTCTTAACTGAACATTTTATGTAATTCCATTTTATCATTCATCTCACCTTATCAATTATTCTTCAATGAGGTTTTACTGGTTGCTGTGAAGTTTACAATGTACATTTTAAACTAATCCTAGCCTCTTTCAGATAACACTATACACTTTGCACATAATTCAGATACTTTACAACAGAATATTCCCTATCCTTGTGACATTATCACGTCATATATTCAGACATTATTGCTATAATAATCCAGTATGTTATTACTACAAATTTTAACTATCTGTTAAATTAACCAAGATTAAGAAAAATAAAGTTTTCTTTTACCTTTCATTATTTTTATTCATTCATTTCTCCCCTGATACTTTTCTTTATATAAATCCAAGTTTTTGAGATATATTATTTTCCTTCTGCCTAAAGACCTTTTTGAACATTTGTGATAGTAATGAATTCCTCAGGTTTTGTCTGTGATATTGTTTCTCCTTCACTTATGAGGGATAATTTCACTACATATCAAATTTTAAGGTGCTGGTTTCTTTTCTTTCAACATTGTAAATATTTCACTTCATTTTTATCTTGCTTTCACGGTTTCTGACAACTATCCCACTGTAATTCTTACCCTTGTTGCTCTATAACTAATGTATCATACTCTATAAGTAATGTATTATTGCTTATTTTGGATATCTAATCTAAATGAATCATAAAATATATCTGATTTCTTTTATAGAGAATAATGTTTTCTAGGAACAATCTCTGTTTGGTGTTCATATTTGGAGCAGAGCTTTACAAGATATTTCTGCCTTGCCTAGCACCCTTTGTACTCTTGATTCACATGTTAGTTTCTATGACTCATGCTTGACTCAGCCATGGGAAGCCGTATTCTTCAAGTCCCAGCCTGCTGGCTGTATTTCTCATGGATCCAATCTGTGCCATTACCAAGTTGTTGAGAAAGAGCTCGGTCAAATTGTAGGCCCCACAATTGTGCTCAGAAAATCCACAGGAATGCATTTACCAGCTACTTTCTATGGGTTTTCAAGAAATATAGTAATTACATAAAAATTATTTATATTATAATTGCTTAAGCAACTCTGCAGACTACATTATTTTAGAGCCTAGTTTTCCAAATAGTGATTGTAATTTAGTTGGTGATTGTAATAGCACAATATGCATATGCCTGCTTTGCCAAATAAGACTTTATATGGCTTTAAATATCAGATGACTGGCTGGCTGTGCTGGTGTGTGCTTGTAACGTCAACACCTTGGGAGGCTGAGGCTGGACGATCACAAGTTGAGTCTAGCTTGGACAACTTAATGACTTAGTGAGACCATATTTAAGAAAAAAATCAGGTATCTTATGAAGTTGTGTGTGTGGTGCACACATTTGTGTATATTATATACATAAACATGAATTGGAAATTATCTGTCCAATAGCCTTTTAGCTTAGTTTAGTTTAGAAATAAGAATGACTATTTTATATATCACTATTTATTATTATCCATTTTCTCAACTTGATCAGGCATTAGTTAAAGATCATGCTTACTCTTTTTGATAGTACATACTAATTTCTGTTTCTATTTTAAAATTATGATCATGTTGAGACAAAAAATTTTATTAGTTCATATTAATTATACAGAGAAATGGATTTCATTATGGAATTTTCATATATGTATATAACACACTTTGACATATCTAGCCCCCATTACTCTTCCTTACCCTCACCTTCCCTATGTCCTTTTTCTTAAGGCAAGTCTTAAACAAATTCATCTATACTTTCAGTATTAGTGGTAAGACCATTGCTACTTTTTTTCATGTCTATTTTTATCTTTAGGAATTTTTTTTCACTAATTTCCTCAAATGCCCCTATAATATATTTTCCTATGTACCTTTGCAGGAAAAATTTGAGAAGTCTTCAACAAAGTCTCTTTCATGTATCAGATACAAAAGATATGTTTATCATTTGTAGGTTCTCATAAGATTGTACCTACAAACACAGGAATATGATAAGCTGTATTTTACTGCTGTAAAAATTTCTTTACCATATAGGTTTTCTGTCAGGCTTTTTATAACATGCCAATTGACTTAACCAGCACATACAAGTAAGAGAGCAAAGAATGCCAGCAAGAGACAGCATGGTTCTTTTTTGCTTTTCTATATACATTTTTATAATACTTATGACACAGCTTACATGTGTTTTGTGTCCTCTTTCCATTTAACATAATTAATTTATCCCATGACAGTAGGATTACTTTTAAAGCCTCACAACAAATTATTCTACATTTCACTTACAAATTCCTCACTCACTGGATAAAGGGGTTGTTTACAATTTTTCCACAGCATAATTTGGGTAGGGGGTATGCTGAGTCTATATGGGAAAAAGATGGAAGAAACTTTGGGCATGGCCATGACCACAGACACTGAGTTCTTAAACCTCTTCCCCAAACAAAAGGAGATTAAGATTGTCTTAAATTTAGGGCCTGGGAAAGGAAAGGAGGTCAGGGAGAAGGGAGAGGTGAGTACTCTCTCTGATGTCAGCAGGAATTGGGAGATTCTGTGCCCTTCTTGGACCCTGACACAAAATTAGATTAGAGTGACCCTTCTGTCATCCACTTCCCTGAGAATTTCCTCTTGATTCTACCCTAGCAGAGCTACAAACTTGGGTTAACCACATAGCAACTTAATGGATAACTAATGTTCAGATCATTCTTCCTGAGGCCTGGTGGTAGCCCTCCTGCAGAAAGTAAGTCCCTTTCATTGAGGAAGAAGTATTATGGCTCTCAGAAAAGTGATTGGATTCAGCAGCACTGGCAGAAATAGGGCAGAAACAGAGCCAGTGAAAGTTATTTCTGAAGCGAACATATTTCTTCTCCAACCATGCCTCTGTCAGCTCTTCCTCCTTTGTTCCTTAATTCATTTCAGGCCCCAGTATCTACCATATCACCCAAATTATATGCCTGGCTTCCTTATCTCCTCAAATCCAATTAATCTAAAAGGTCTTGATGATTCTGAACAAATATAACCAGATGCACAGAGAAACAATTCTGTTAACAAAGAATCTAACCCATTACAAAATACTGTCAAGTGGTCAAGGTCATTAGTAAACAAATAAGCAAGTAGATAAATAAAAGTTTATCTGTGTGTGGGTAATGAAAAACCATAGATATTTTATGAATGAATGCATTTGGTAATATCTTCTTCTATAGGATTCAATGAAAATAATTCTGGTCAATCACAATTTACTTGGGATTGTTTACTTCTTGCCAATAGGAAGAGTTTAATAGAACTTGTATAGTTCTCACATCATACCCACAAATATTAACAACTTTTGTTTTATTTTAGGCTGAAGAAAATAACTCAAATTTTCAGAACAGCCATGTTCATACTTATTTAATATTAAAATGTATTCAATGAAATGTTTAATATTTTATAATATTATTTAGTTTATTTTAATAAATCAGTAGCAAGGGAAGAGTAGGGCCTTCAGGAAGCCAAAGAGACTCACAAGACATAATAACCAAATGCAAGAGGAAGATCTTGTTTAGATCCGTATGTGAACAAATAAAAAAGTTTTTAAAATGAGACAGATGAGGAAATCTGAACTCTGGCTAGATATATTGTAATATTATAGAATTAATGGTATTTTTAGGTGGGATAATGGAATTGTATTTTTATGTTAAAAAAGAATTCTTAGGGCCAACGATATAGCTCAGCAGCATAGCGCCTGCCTGGCAAGCACAAGGTCTTGAATTAGATTTCCAGTATCTAAACAAACAAACAAACAAACAAACAAAAAAGAATTCTTATCTGTTATGAAATATAATGAATAACTGACAGGTGATTGGAGGTAATACCTGATATTTGCTTCAAATAATCCAGTAGGGTCTAGTGGGGAATAACAGAGGATAGAAAATGAATGAAAGATTGGTTCAAATGGTCAACTGTTAGATTGGCCATAACCTCTCATGTCCTACTTCATCTGGAGGCTCGGACATTCCTCAGTCTCTTGTAGGTAGCATGCCTTGGACAAAATCTGAGTTTTCGCCCTCTACGCTAGACAGTTCCTAAAGCCCATTCAACTATGCAGTGACATTTCCCTTCAGGCTGTCCACACTTACGAGCATATTTATCTTTTGGTGAAGAGGCTTTATTATCTGACTGATTCATCTGTGAGACTTGTACTTTCACAAATCATGCTTTACAGAGAGCTTCTAAATTTCTTTATTTCCAAGAAGTGATTAATTTTTTCTTGGCCAGGTTGAAAATATGTTACTATGTAACTAGAATCATTTGTTCAAAATCTTAGGTGCTCAGCTATCTAGAAGATCGTAATTTTCTTCTTTTAGTAGTATCCTTAGAGTGTGCTTCACAAAAAAAGTCAATTAAGAGGAATGCTATAGACATGGACCATAAAGGCTTAACTTTCCAAATTTATTAGTATAGTATGTTAATACATGTATGCAAATTTGCTAATTGCTAGTTTTAACATATATTCATCAACTAACAAACTTGGCTATAATGCTGATGAGATAAAACTCTTGGCAGTCTTTATTATTACTTTGATGGTGGTTGCTATTATTGAAAATCACTTTAAAAGTTTTACATTTATAAAATGCTATTTATTTAACCTATACATGTTCCCTGCATTAAATGCACAGACTATTAATTATTTTATGAGTCAGTTATGCAAAATTCTGCCCCTTTTTTTTTGATTTTCTACTCTAAGCACACTACACAAATCATTCTGGACACTTTACCTAGCAAGTTCTACTCACAAGGGATCCAGTACTTCAAAAACAGACCCAAGGAAGAGGGAGAAAAGGAGACATGAGACATTGGCCACATTCCACCAAATACATCCTTACTATTGTTAACTGAAAGTTCTTGAGACCAGCCAAAGCGGGTAGTTTCTGTGTAACAGAAAGCTGGATTATGAGGGAAGAGACAAACTAAGAACTAGGGGAGAGAGTGAAGACAAAGCCAGCAGACCAGGCTGTGAGACTAAGGTTGGCTGGAGCCGAGGAAAGCAAGATGACTGCAGAAGGGGTTATCACAGAGCAAACAGAATGGGGGTGAGCACACACGTATTCAACCTGGAACTATTCTCAGAGCCCAGGTACCAATCACCGATTGCCCTTTGTGAGTGCTTTGGTTGTTCTGCAGTGACTATGGATCAGACCAGCAATCGAGAGACTGCTTAGTGCAATAATGCCTTCAGGCTGCCCCACTTGCTCACTCTCCAAAACTATCTGCCAGATTGCTCCTTAAGCACAGCTAAACACTAGACTTACCTGGGAGATTTCCAATTTTTTCCAATAGCCAAACTCCCTGGTTATGAACTGTAGCTCTTTAAAAATTAAACCTATGTTCCTTAAGTAGATTCTGGGGCAAGGAAAAGACACAGAAACTACAAGAAGCAGTGCTATGCAAATGACAGCTTCCTGCACCAGCTCCCTTCTCTGTAAACCTGCTACCCCTCCTTCATCTCGGCCACACACTGGAATGGCTCCCTCCATGCAGTTTGGCTTTATTCTAACAGAAATGCAGAGTCAGTGCAGGTAATTAAGCATAAGTGTAACATTATCTGAATATTAGGTTAAAGGGTTTGCATAGAAGCAGGGAGAAGAGAGGCTACAGCAGTGATCCTGGTAAGTGCAGATGGTGACTTGGACCAGATAAGGAGTGGAAAGTGGAGACAAGTGATACAATTCTGAATATAGTATGATTTTGAGAAGTCACTTAATATCTTTGAATACTGGTTATAAATCAGAAAAATGAAGACCTTTACTTTGTACATCATATACAAAAATTAACTCAAAATGGATCAAAGACCTAAGTATAACAGCTAAAATAATAATAAATACTATTATAAGAAAATATAGGGGAAATAATCCATATCATTGAATTTGGAAGTGATTTCTTGGACATCACACCAAAAGCATAGGGAACAAAAGACAAAATAGATAAACTGGACCTAATAAAAATTAAAACTTTTGTGTATCAAAAGATGGAAAAACAACCTACAGAAAAGAGGAAATATTTCCAAATTTTATCTGATGAGGAACTAATACCCCAAATAGGAAAAAAAAATATAACTCAAAACAAAACAGGGATTAGGGATATAGCTCAGTGGCATAAGCACCTGCTTGGTAAACACAACATCCTGAGTTCAATTCCCTGTACTCCACTCAAAACAAATAAATAGCCCAATTTAAAAATAAGCAAATAATTTGAATAGCCATTTTTTAGAAGACATATAAATAGGCGATAAGTACATGAATGCCACGACCTATGCAGTCAGCAGGGCCCTAAGAGGGGGCAATGGGAGATTTAAGAAAAAACTAGACACATACTACAAGGAAATCTGGGACCAGGTGGGACCTGACCTCTCTGATAGAGAGGAAGCAATAACCCAGCACAGTCTGCATCTTTATTTATACAAAGTAAAAGGGGGGAAGCCTGCAACAGAGTCAAAAGTGCAAGGTCTCAGTATTTTGCCAAGAACACTTCAAGTGAAACATTCTCAGAGCTCTCTGTGCTGTAGTTAACAGGAAGGAACACTAAGGCCAGATACCTGCTGGACTGGCTTTGCTCTAGTCCCAACAAGTGCTTACATGGCTCGCCTCCAGCACTCTGCATTTTGGGGGCTGGCCTTGCTGTAGCCACAAATGTATGGTTGATCTCCAGCTCAGCCACTCGCTACATATGAAAAACTGCTCAATGTGACTAACGTTTAAGGAAAAGCAAACGTCCTTCATAGTCATTAGGATGGCTATTACCAACCAAATGGGAAATAGTAAGTGATGGTGAAAATGTGGAGAAATTAGAATCCTCTTGTATTGTAGGCAAGACTATACTGTGGTGCAGTTGCTGTGGAAAACAACATGGCAGTTCTTCAAAAAGTTCAACATACAAATACTATATGATGCAATGATTATAGTTGTTAGTATATATCCAAAATAATATCCAGATACTTGCACACTCATGTTCCCAGTACATCATTCACGAGAGCCATAAGGTGGGCACAACCCAAATATTCATCAACAGATAAGTGAATTAACAGAATGTAGTAAATATATATAAATACTATATATACATATGTATATACAATGGAATATTAGCCTCAAAAAAGTGAAAGCACTAACAGATCCTACAAGGGATAAACCTTGAAAAAAATTATACTACATGAAATAAGCTAGACATAAAAGGACACAGATTGCATCATTCCACTTATATGTGGTCCCTAGAATAGTGAAAATTCATAGAAACAGCAGAATAATAGAAGTTACCAGGGGTTAGGAGAAAAAGAGAATATGAAGTACCATAGTATAATGGGTATGAAGTTTCTCTGTAGAAAGATGCAAAATTTTCAAAATGGGAAATGGAAATGGTTACACTGTATTTTGCACTTATCACTCATGAGTTATATATTTTAAAAGGTTAAAATAACAAATTGTGTTATGCATAATTCATCTCAATAAAAATTTCTAAAGGTGAAAAAATATATTCAGATAAATGTAAGCTTTGGGAACTTATCAGGTAGTATGATAGAAGCTTTGTTTGTACTGTTTTATTTAGTTCTACTTTACTTCTAGGAAGAAACTACAATTTCTGTGGTACAGTATGAAAACAAAGACTTAAAGGACTGATTTTCCTAAAATCAAGGATTTCACATATGGGTAGACTCAAGTCCCCATATTTCTTTTTTTTTTTTAATTTTATTTAAAGAGAAAAAAAAGCAAAACAGAAAAAAGGATGGAAATAATACAGAATTTCAAAAAAACCAGTAAGAAATCACTAGTTGATAAATTACATATTGTCCTCTTAGAAATAGTTGTTCATGTTACAAAATTAAAGCATTCAAAGTAGACATTCAAACAGTGAAGCTGCAAACAGTTCTGTTCAACGATCCAACAAAAATTTAGTAATATGGTTATCAATCCTACACACTTAAACATACATGCAGTTATTTCCTTTAGAGCACTTTCTTTTCCTCCTTTTGCTTTTTAAGTCCATTATCTGTTTAGTTATACCATGTTTCAGCTTGCTCAGTAGCTTACTGATTTGTTTTGTTGTTATTTCCTTTTTAATCACCTTATATAATTTTTTTCTCGTCTTACTAAAAAGCTTTTTTAAAAAAAATTTATTTAAAGAGAAGAAACAAAGAAAACAACCAAACCAAACAAAAAAAAGGGTAGCAACAATACAGAATTCCAAAGGCAAAAAATAAAAGAACAACAACAAAACAAAAATAAAAACACTAAGAAATCACCACTTGATAAGTTACATACTGTCATCCTTGGAAATAGTTGTTCAAGTTACAAAATTAAAGCATACAAAGTAGACATTCAAACAGTGAGACTGTTAACAGTTCTGCTCAACAATCTAACAAAAACAGTAATGTGTTCATCTATCTTACACACTTAAACATACATGCAGTTATATGCTTTGGAGCACTTTCTTTTCCCATCTCATATATATATATTTTTTTTTTCTAAATTTTATTTTAAGGGGGGTAAAATTAAACACAACAAAACAGAACAGAACGGGACATAAGAAAGCATAAATTTCAAAACTAGACAACCCGAGATCTTTACTATCTGTCATATTGTCTCATGTTCTCTTCCAAATGGTTGTCCATATCTTTGCATATGGGGAGCTCATACTAAATAACATAGCCAATCTTTTCACAAGATATGTAGTTCACTGGCTCCCACTTGCTAAGAGAGGGAGGGACACAGGACAGGGGACAGGACGACATGAGACATTTGATTCTCAGCTGGCGCCTCACATCCACCCCGCAGAGAGGGGAGGAGCTCCTTGTTCTCCTGGCAACCTGAGTGAACCACACAGTGCAGGTCCTGATGCACCAGGGTCTCTCTCCTTGAGGCCACCGAAAGTCTGCCACACTCTCAGCTGCCCCCCAGAGAGGGAAGGAGCTCCTTGTTCTGCTGGCACCTTGAGTCAACAGTGCAGGTCCCGACGAGCCAGGGGTCTCTCTCCTTCAGGCTGCCAAAAGTCTGCCACTTTCAGCTGCCCCCCAGAAAGGGGAGGAGCTTGTTCTCCCAGCACCCCTAGTCAACTGCACGGTGCAGGTCCCGATGCACCAGGGTCTCTCTCCTTCAGGCTGCTGAAAATTTGCCACACTCTCAGCTGCCATCCAGAGAGGGGTGGTGCTCCTTGTTCTCCTGGCACCCTGAGTCAACTGCACGGTGCAGGTCCTGACCCACCAGGGTCTCTCTCCTTCAGGCTGCTGAAAATTTGCCACACTGTCAGCTGCCCCCCAGAGAGGGGTGGTGCTCCTTTTTCTCTCGGCACCCCGAGTCAACTGCATGTTTCAGGTCCTGATGCACCAGGGTCTTTCTCCTTCAGGCCGCTGAAAGTCTGCCACACTCTCAGCCGCCCCCCAGAGAGGGAAGGAGCTCCTTGTTCTTCCGGCACCCCAAGTCAACCGCACGGTGCAGGTCCCGACGAGCCAGGGGTCTCTCTCCTTCAGGCTGCCAAATGTCTGCCACTTTCAGCTGCCCCCCAGAGAGGGGAGGAGCTCCATGTTCTCCCAGTACCCCGAGTCAACCACATGGTGCAAGTCCCGATGCACCAGGGTCCCTCCCCTGCAGGCCCCCCAAAGTCCGCCATACTCACCTGCTATTTCTTTCTGATGAATTGACCATTCCATTTCCAAAGTTCTGAAATGGCCAACAGACCACAGAAAGAATTCTCTTTAGGCTCCTGTTTGAAACCAGCAGCTACAGCAATCTGCTGGCCTTGATTCAGGGCCAATGGCTTTTTTTTGAAGGTAGTAGAAATACAACAGAACAAGACAGAACAAAGCCAATTGAGACAGTGCAGTGAATTTGATACAGAACTTCACAGCTTGTTACCTGGATAACAGTAATAGATACCATCATATATCTCATTATCTTCACAATAGTTGTCTAGTTAATTAAGTATAGCAAAATCAAACCGAATACAGAACATTATAAAACCAATCGAAAGAGAATATTGAATAGAGCAATGAAACAAAACTGAAATAATGAAACAAAACTGAAAACAACACTTGCTTTCAAAGAGAAGATAGAGGAGACCTCCTATATTTGCTTTGTTGCATACAGTCATCCTGCCAAGAGATGCTCAGACCTCTGTTCCCAGTTGCTAATGGGGGGTTGCAAGGGGGTGTTTGGAGGGGGTTGGGATGTTTGAGTCCAAGCCCGTGCACTGGTAGGTTCAAGAGACACTACAGGGTCTCCTCCTGGCTCATGCTAGAGGAAAGTGCTTACCAAGAGGGCGGGCAAATTGCTTCTTTGTGCAGGCTCCTGGGTTCCGCCATGGCCTTGGCCGGGTCTCTGGGGCCTTTCTCTGGTTCTCCCAAGTCCCCATATTTCTAAAACTCGTGAATTTTGCATTTTGTTATTTTATTTTATTTTAAATAAGTAAAGAAAAGAGAAAAAAGAAAGATAAACATAACAATGAAACTGAGTTTCAAAATCGGTTAACTGAATTATTACAATAGTTGATATGTGTTTTATACTACATCATTTTTAAAATTAGGTGATAAACTCCTAAAGAACATGATCACTTTGCTTTTGTTGTTTTTATAATATTCCTCACTGGCTTCTAATCATATCCAATAGGCCATAGTGCTCTTGACTGAAAGTGTTATGAGAATTTAATATTCCTATTAGAAATTTCAAATACTGAGAAACTTCTGTTCATGTAAATTGTGTTATCAGCTTTCCATCACAATGCAAAGTAGCTGAGAAAAACATCTTAAAGGAGGAAAGGTTTATTTTGACTCATAGTTTCAGATTTTGCAGTCCCTGGCCAGCTGCCTTATTGATTTCAGGTCTTTAGAAAGGCAGAAACATCATCATGGAAGAATGTAGCAGAGGAAATTTGCTCACCTCATGGTAGGTAGGAAGCACAAAGACTCAAGACAGTCCCCAAAGCCACGTTCCCATCGCTCACATCCTTAATTAGGTCCAACCTACTGAGTTTCTATTACTTCCAAATAATACCTTCAAATTATTAATCTAAGAATCGATTAATCCACCAGTGAAGTTACAGTCTGCACAACATGATTAGTTCCCAAAAGCCACCTCTGAACATTGCTGTGTTGTGGATCAAGTCCTGAACACGTGAGCCATTAGGGAACATTTCTGCCTGAAACGATAAAATAAATTTCATAAAACTTACCATTTTATACCCAGAACCTGATTCTTCTTTTAAACCATTTTATTTCAAAACAAGAATATATTTTCATTGTAAATAAAATATATGTTGATTTTTAAAATTATTCAAAAAGTGAAGACAAATGTTAATCTTCAGCTCAAGAAATAATAAATTTGTTTATTTTAACTTGTTGAAAGCTTATTTTAACTTGTCTTACTTTGAAACTGTTTCATTGTTATGTTTATCTTTCTTTTTTCTCTTTTCTTTACTTATTTAAAATAAAAGTTTTACAACTTTTAGTTTTAATTTACTGTTTCAGTTTCTCTAAAATTGAAAACAAACACTCACCAAAACCAAAAAAATGTAGATCATTAATCTAAAGCTTGCAAAATAAAGTATAAAGGAAATATAAGTAAACTATTAAGTAATATTTTTGTGTTTTTAGCATTTATATCTCTGAGTTTAAAACTTCACTAGAATACTTGTAGTTCCAAGTAAGTTCATAAACTTTGTCTTATTGTTTAGACAACTGAATAGTTGTTTTGTTTTGTTTTGTTTTGTTTTATGAATACCTCACAGTACAAGATCTCAAGGAGGCTCCACTTTGGTTTCTAACTTCATGAGTCCAAAGATTGCTCCTTTTATTTCTCTCTCAATCAGGACAAGAGCACTTGATTAAGCTGGATCATGTGTTTTGGAACTGTGAGGGTCTGTGGTAGGGCAGAAAAAGTAGAAAGAACCCATTTGAGAAAGAAGATCCATACAAATTCCTGTTCACACGTTCATAGTGAGAGAATCTCTTTCCATTGCCTCTGGCTTGGGTCACAGGTGCTGCTGCCACAGGAGATGGATGCTGGTAGATTGGTACAGGGATAAGACTTACAAGTGGATCAGAGACCCACCCTTCTTCCTAGGTACTCTCACTTTAAAACAGGGGCTTTTGGGTGCAAGGTGCTTCTCTAAAATACAAAATCTTGTTTCAAGAATCTATGTCCATTATTATTTTAATCATAAAAATTATTTTAATAATAAACATTTTTTAAATTATTAAGTCTGAAAAAGGTTATGCAAGAGTTAGGTTTATAGGGATATGCTTCCAGGTAAGCAAGGTCCAGAGTCAGTTCCAGGAGAACAAAGTGCAAGCAGGGTATATATAGAGACATCATGTTCCGAGGGTTTTTTCAAGAGGCAATGGGACACTTGCTGGGAAGCAGCCAATAATGAACTGTAGCTGATACTCTTGGGACTGGAGAATAGATGGATTCCTGGAACAATTGGGCTAGCTAGCAAAGGTGTTAGGAAAGACAATATGTTTTTGTTTTTGTTTTTGTTTTCTGAACCAGAAATGAAACTCAAGACCTTGTGCTTTTGAGTTGTGCCACTGAGCTACATCCCCAGCCAGGAAGGACAATATGACAAGAAGTTGAATTCCATCAATAACCACACTCACGATGGAAACAGTGTATTCCTCAAAAAGTTAAACATAAAATTACTACATCATCTGTTATTTAACTCCTATAGAACTGAAAACAAATATTGAAACACATGTATAGAGGCCCATGGATCAATTTCTTTGATTTTCCTTTTCTTGACAGTTTTTTTTTTAATTTTAAAGAGGGTAAAATTAAACAGAACAAAACAGAACAAAACAGATCACAAGAAAACAATACAAGAGACACAGATTTCAAAGCAAGACCACTGGAGATCTTCACTGTCTATCATATTGTTTCTTGTTTTCTTCCAAGTAGTTGTCCATATCTTCACACAGAGTGAATTCATACAAAACAAAACAGCATCAAACTGATCAGAACAGGATGATGAAGGCATTTTAGGTCTTCAAGACCAGACAAGGGAAGTCAACAATGTCAGCCATAATGTCTCTCATTCTCTTCAAAATAGCTGTTCACACCTTTATGTACATTGAAATTAAACAAAACAAACAGGCTAATATTATCTGAACAAAGAATAACAGTATTTCTAGATTTCATATCATGACACTACAGAATTAGCACTGGGTACCTTAGTGTCTCTTTTTCATCAAAGTATCTGTTCATTTCATCGTGCATTATATAATCAATTCTCACAAACTGTCCAGAAGTTCTACATATGCATGAGTCTCTACACCTACCCTTTCTGTATTAAAGGGAAAAACAAATCACCTACACCTACCCTTTCTGTATTAAAGGGAAAAACAAATCAAAACAAGACAAAACAAATTCCTAGAAAAACACAAAATGAAAAAGACATATAAAACCATAATACTAGGTGATCTACAGTAGTTACTATGATGTCTCTTGTTGTCTTCAATATAATTGTCCATATCATCAGGCATAGTAAAATTGAACATAGCAGTACATAGCAATATTAATAAAAACAAAACATTAAAACATTGGAGACATTACAGACATTATAGACTTCAAAAGCCATTAGTAATCAAACCAGAATGAGTATCCTAGTGAATCTTGTCGTCTTCAGAGTAGTTGCCTATACTCTCAGACTTGATACTATCAAGCATACCAGATTTGAAAAAAATCAGTCATGACAAAACAGTGATCTAGCAAACCAGATTCAAATAAGATCAGTCATAGTAAGACAGTGTAAGTAATACAGGGCTTCAGATTAAGTTAAAAGGAAATTAAGGATAGTTACTGTAGTATATCCTGCTATTTTTGGAATTGCTATCTGTGCCCTCAAATCTAGTACTAGCAGACAGACGGAACAGACTAAAATCGAACTAAACAGAGCGGTAAGAATAATGTGGATTTTAAATCCTGATACACTATAAACAATGTTCTCTGCATTCCTTTTTTAGACAGTTCCTCCCCTTTCACTTTCACAGGGTGCTTTGTACATTTTGGGTCCCACTAACTTTTAGTTTTTACATTAGGGGGGCAACCTGCTATCTACCTAAGTGGTTCTGAACCTTTTTACCCCTGAGCTTGATCTTGAGTTGGATTCATTTACCTACAAAAGCCTCAAGATTTTCCTTCCTTATAACTGAACAGTTTTCCACTGCACAAAATTGTCATGACTTTCCAGCCTATCTGCAGCTGCTGGATGAGCTGTCCCTATTTCTCTCTGGTTCCCTGTCACACAGAGCACTGTTTTCTCATATTCGACTTTTGGTTCATAAACCCTCTTTCAGGTTGATTATATTTTCCTATACAGAGCATCTCAGTGGACCCTATCTCCTGATCTACTCTGCCTGTGTTTCTTTTTGTTAGTGTATCAAGGCCATCTGTGTTAGAGATTATAGCCAACCTTCTCTGCCTCATCTCTGCTATGCTATTTTTTTTGCCATTGGTTGTCTACTTTTCTTCTTCATTCCACTGTCTGCCCCGTTCATTGAGGCCTGTCTGCCACTGTTCCTGGAATCCTGGTGATTTTTTCTCTCTCTCTAGAATGTCCTTCAGTATTTTTCTGTAGGGTTGGATTGGTGGTCATGAACTCCCCCAGTTCCTCTTTGTCATGGAAGCATCTTGTTTCTCCATTAATTTCGAGAGACAGTTTTGCAGGGTACATCGATCTGGGTTGGAGTTTATTTTCTTCAGGGCTTGGAGTACTTCACTCCAAGCTCTTCTTGATTTGATGGTTTGTGTTGTGAAGTCTGTCGTGATTTTGATGGGTTTTTCTTTATAGGTGATCTGTTTATTTTCTCTGACAGTTTTTAATATTCTGTTCTTGTGACGGATTTCTGGGATCTTGATTATTACATGTCTGGGTGTAGCTCTGTTTTGGTTGTAGGTGGCTGGAGTTATGTATGCTTCATACATCTGTATATCATTTCCTTTTGTTATGCTTGGGAAGTTTTCCTTAATAATTTCTGTGAATAGCCTTTGCAATTCCTTTGTTTTAACTCCTGCTTCTTAATTCACATGTTTTATTCTTAGGTTATATATCCTCCTGTTGTCTTCTAGCCTTTGTATTGTTACTGCCTGTTTCCTTGTTATTTTTAAGAGATCTTTCCTTTTGTGATCACACATTGCAAACCTATCTTCACATTTTTAAAGTCTAACTTTAGTGTCTGTCAAGAAATTTTGCCAGCTTTCAATGAAGTTTTCAATTTCCTAGTAATCTCTTTGAATCTGTTTCATGTATTCTAGATTTTTTAAAATATTTTTCATCAAAGGTTTCTCTCCTTTTTCTATGTTCCTGCATTCTTCCATCTATGTCTTCTTGAGAGATGCTTAGCATTTCTTTTATTAATCTTGTATCTTGCATCACTTGTATTAGTATTTCAGTTTTGAGTTCATCTATGATGTCACGAAGATATTTCTTTATGTCACCTGATGCCATGCCCAATATTGCATGTTTGCTGCCCTCAATCTCTTCTGTATTTACCTCTCCTGGACTTATTTTCCCTGGGTTAGTGGCTGGAGCTTTTTCTTGTTTCTTTCTCTTGTCATTTTTCTGGTTTCTTTCTGACAAGTGTATGGTGCAGGTCTCAGTCCCTTTCCGTATTGCTTACGGTTTTTCTGAAGCATGCTGGCTAGGAGATTTCTGCCCTCTCCAGTTTGCTGTTTATCAGGTGCATGTGGGGGTGGTGTAGGCTGGCTACTCCCTTCCGAGCCAGTCAACCAGCGAGTACCTTCACCATGTTAGTCTGTGCCATGTGGACATCACCGGTTCAGAACAATTTCATCCCTGGATTTTGGTCCCAACCAGGGTCATGACCCAGCCCAAGCAGATCCCACCAGTCTGCTTTGGGGCAGGAGTGGCCAACTGACACCATTGCAGTTCTGGGTTCAGGCCCGTCCTTCCCAACTCCAATATGTCATCCAGTCAGTCACCCCCTCTCGCAGGACCAAATTTTGAGCACTCACCAGGGGTTAGTGCAGCTCTCCACACCAGTTCTGTTCTGTTACGGCATGTCCTCCTGCCAAGGGCCTCAGGCTCACCAACCCCCAATTTCAGCATGACTACGACTTCAGCGCGATTGCCAGTCCTCTGATTCCAAGGTGCCCAGCACAGTGGGGGACCAGCTGTGGTGAGAGTGCCTCTGGCTCCATCCTTCTGTCCACATTTTTCTTTTTCTTAGTTTCTTCCTGGGTCATGAAAATCCCTCTTTTCATCTGGTCTTCTTTATGGTGGTAAATTCTAGCATCTGAGCTGTTTTTCTCAGAGATGTTCTGTACCTTACTTATTGATCTGCCATCTTCCTTCTCTTCTTGATAGTTCTAAGTGCAGGACTCTCCTTATTTTTAGTTTCCATTTTGAATTTTAAAAACTTTTTTTTCAGGATATGTTTGTAGTACAAAATGATTACATTCATCGTGAGGATTTGGTACAGTTACATAATATCTAATTCTTTTCACTTTACACTCCCCATCCCACCATTCCCCCTCCCTCCATCTCTTGGTCCCCTTCTCTTTTGCAACACATTTCCTTGTTTCCTACTATCTGCCTTTTATTTTGCTCTTTAAAGTATTTATCTTTTGGGTTTCTTATATAAAAGAAGCTATGTGATATTTAAACTGTGTTTCTGATTTATTTCCCTTAACATGATTTCAAGGTATGCCATTTTTCTACAGATAACTCAAGTTTATCTTTCTTTTACGGGACAGTTACACTCCATTGTGTGTAAATACCGCATTTTTCTCTCCATTCATCTTTTGATGGACATACAGGCCACTTCCAAGATTTAGCTATTATGAGTTGTGTTATTATAAACATGGGTATACATGTATCACTATAACATGATGTCTTCAACTCTTTCAGGAAGATACCTAGGAGGGGAATAGCTGTGTGAAATGAAATTTCTATTTCAGTTTTTCAAGTAATGTCTATATTGATTTCCATAGTGGTCATGGTAATTACTTTCAACAATGTAGAAGGGCTTCTTTCCCCCCACATCCTTGCCAGAAACATTTGTTATTACTGTGTATTTGATTTCTTGATGACAGTCATTCCTTCAGGATTAAGATAGAGTCTCAGGGTTGTTTTAATTTGCATTTCTCTAATGACCACAGGTGTTGCACATTTTTTTCATGTATTTATTGTTCATAGTAGTTTTTTTTAAGTAGTATGTACTCACTTCAGTTGCCCATTTTTTTGAGTGGGTCTTTTAGATTTGAAAGGTCTAAATTTTTTTGAGTTCTTCACATATTCTCTGTATTATTCCTCTATCCAAGATGTAACTGTCAAAAATTTTCCCATTGTATAGATTATCTCTTCAATCTGTTGTTTCCTTTGCTATGCAGAAGCATTTCAACTTGATATGATCCCATTTGTTGATTTTTGGCATTTCTTGTGCCACTTGTGTTCTATTCAGAAAGTCCTTTCTGTATCTTCAAGAGTTTTACTTAGTCTTTCATCACATGAAGTTTTTGTTTTAATTTAGATTTTCAACATTTTTTTTTAGTTCCTACATGGTAAGAGATATGGGTCTAGATGCAATCTTTTGCATGTGTATAGGCAGCTTTCCCAGCAACATTTTTAAAGAGGCTTTTATTTCCAACATAAGTTTTTGCCCTATTTCCAAAGACAAGATTGTTGAATGTGCCTAGGTTTGTTTCTGCATCCTATATTCTGTTTCATAGATCTATATGTCTGTTTTTGTGCCAGTAACATACCTCCTGAGTGCTGGGATTACACACACATGCCACCATTCCTGGCTGCCTTTATCATTTCTAATTGCACTGAAATGAGTATTTATTTCCTTTACTTGGTAAGATTGACTAATGGGTTTGTCTATTTTATTTTATTCTTTCAAAGAGTTTGTTCTTTGATCATTGATTCTTTATATAGTTTTTACTCTAAATTTCATTAATTTCCTCTCTGATATTTACAATTTCCTTCTATGCAAGAACTTTGGATTTGGAATGTTCTGGTTTTACCAGGACCTGGAGGTACAGTATTAGGTTATTTGTGTTCATTCTGTTTTTACTGATGTAGGCATTCATGGCTATCAATGTTTTCTTTCGATTGATGTCATTGTGTGCCATAGGTTCTGCCATATTGTATGGACATAATAATTTGATTCTAAGAACTACCCTATTTATTCCTTAATTTCATCTCTGAACCATTGATTATACAAGACTATATCATTCAGTTTCCTTTTGTTTTAGTAATTTTTTGGAGTTTTTTTCTCATTGATTTCTAGTTTCATTGAACTATTGTCTGATAATATGCATATGATAATTTCAATTCTTTTACCATTATTTAACCATATTTCAGGGCTAGTATGTGATTTATTTTGTAGAAAATTCTGTGTGCTGCTGTGAAAAATATTTACTATGTGGTTGGGTGAAAAACTCATTAGTTATCTATTAAGCTCATTGGTTTGAAGGTATGGTTCAACTCTAACATTTCTTTGTTGTTGTTTTTTTTAATGTAGTTGATTTACTTGTGACAGTAATGAGGTCCCTACTATTTTTGTGTTAATGTTTATCTGATAGTTTTTTCCCAGTAGTGTTTGTTTATGAAGTTTGGTGTGCCAGTATTTCCACTAGACCTTTTTGGCATTGTCAGCTTTGTTGTCTTCTTTTAGGATATCCTTGAAAATTTTGTGAGTGCTGGTTTGGTGGTCATGAATTTCTTAAGGTGCTCCTTGTCATGGAAAGACACATTTCTGTCAATTTTGAAAGAGTTTACGTTATCTTTAATCATTTTATTTTCCTGTAGAATTATTCTTTTAATCAATATATGGTAACCATCTATGTCACTTTTGATCAGCTTTGGCTTGAAGTGTACTTTCCTGAAAATTGGACAGCAACTCTTATTTATTTTTGGGTTTCTGTTGCCTGTTGCATGGAACATTGTTTTCCATCCTTTAATGATTTTTTATTCTTTGAGTTTTTTAAAAATTAAATTTGTTTTTTAGATATAGCACCTCATTGGGTTTTGTTTTTGAACTAATTTACCAATCTGTTTCTTCTTTTCCTCATTTTTTTTGATTTTTTTAAACTTTATACTAAGATAGGGTCTCCCTATGTAGTTCAAGCTGAACTCACACTCACTGTGCAGTCCAGGGTGGGCTTGAACTCACAGAAATCCTCTTGCTTCAGCCTTCTGAGTGCTGAGGTTATAGGTGTACACTAACACGCCTGGCTATCTGTGTCTTTTGATTGAGGAATTGAGACCATTTACATTGAAGAAGGTATTGATTTACTCCTGTCATTGCATTATTTTCCTGTTGCTGTTTTCTTTCTTCATCTCTTTGTTTCTTTCTTTCTAAACTGCTCACCTTACTGAATCTATTTATTCCACTAGACTTTTTGACACTGTTGGTCTCACTGTCTCTTTTTAAGATATCCTTAAAAATTTTGTGGAGTGTGGATTTGGTGGTCACAAATTTCTTAAGGTGCTCTTTGTAATAGAAAGACATATTTCTCTGTCAGTTTTGACAGAGTTTTGCATACTGTGTTACTTTGGGCTGAAAGTTGTTTTCTATTAGGACTTGAAACACTTCACTCCAAGGTGTCCTGGCCTTTAGGCTTGTATTGAGAAGTCTACTGTAATCCTTGTGAGTTTACCTTTATATAGTGGACCCTTGAGTTATGATCTGCATCATACATGAACAACTTGGGTTATGACTAGAATTTTAGGGTTAATTTATGAGCAAAGTATTGAGTTATGGCCAGAATGCCGGCTGATTGTTAGGTTGTAAAAAAAGACTTGCTATGCTAGAAAAGTGTATGTAAGTGTACACATGTATGAGTGTGAGGCCAGATGTATGTCTGTGGATGTAATTTTGGTCAGCGCTTTATATAACTGATACAATAACTGCTATCAAAATGCCCTCAAAACAGCTGAAAAAGAAGCTAAGTAATTGTATCACTTTGAGACCTCTAGAGTGTTCAGAAAACATAAAGTCATTAAAAAAATAGGCTACAGATCACGTGAAGATCCAGTGCAGAGCTCAAGTAACAAAAGTACTTTTCTTGAGTGGATTGGGGTGGCTTTCTGTCCTACTGTTAAAAAATATCTGGAGGACAAAGGTTTACCTCTCCAGGTTCTCCCCATCACAGACAATTCTCCTACTCATCCATGAGATTTGGAAGAATTGGCCAAAGAATTCCTATTGCTCTTAGTCAAGTCCCTATGGCTCTTAGTTAAGTTCCTTTACTGAGGCCTACAAATCAGCAAAGTATAGTTAACTTAAGAAGCTATATACCAAGGAACTGTTCTGGAAGTGTTTCCAGATGGTCTCAGATATAGATTTAACTCTTAAGAGTGTTCTGGAAGCAACATCATAATATCCTTTCTTGTGTGGGATTGGGAAACCCTGGGCCAATGTCTCTAAGGACACTGAGATCTTCCTGGAAGAAAATGTGGCCTAAAATTATATAGAAACAAGACTCTGAAGGCTGTATAGAGGAGCCTGAGCCTTCAGTTGACCTGTGGTTGATGAAACTGGCAGGATAGCAGAGTACATAGGCTTGCAGGTAGACAGTGGTGATGTTGAGGAACTGGTGGAGGAACACAGAGGAATTGTCTACAGAGCAACTTCAGTAACGAAGAATGGCAGCTGACAAGCTTTCTGAAAAGGAGGGGAATAGCAACGATTAGTGTGACCAAGTTCTTCTGAAATAAAGGAAATCCTAAAAAAAATTGGGCAGAGCTACAAATGTGTAGAGAAGACCCACTCAGATAGATAAAAAGTCAATCATTGTATTTGCTTGCTTAATGACAATGCCATGTCATACTACAAAACAGTGTTAAAGAAAAGATAGAAAAAGACCACCTAAGGCCAATTTTTAGCTTTGAAACAATTGAGATCTAATGAACCAGGAACAGGTCCCAATGGGCTATAGACTCTCCCAAGGAGAGAAAGAATCCCAAAAGAGACAGATTCCTGATGTTCTTATGGAAGGGATCTCCTTCCAAACAGTAACCACATTCCATTCCATCCTCCTTTCCTGCAAGCCAAAGATGTCAACTTGAATGTGAGTATAGTATGAAATTGTTGTTTCTGATAAGCTAGGTATGTTTTATGTTTTTGGTGAATAGACTAGGAAAATTATTGTTAAATTATGCACATTGTATAATACTTTTTTATTTAAATATTTATTAAGGGGTGCTTTGAGAGTTTGAAATACACTGTGGGTATTTCCATTATTTTCTATGGAAAAAATGGTCTTACAATTGACTTGAGGTACAACCAGCCCTCATGAGCAAATTGATATTGTAAGTCAAGGGTCCTCTGCAAGTGATTTGTTGTCTTTTTCTAAAATCTTTTAAGATTCTGTCCATATGTTGGATTTCTGAGCTTTTGACTATGATATGTCATGGAGTTCTTTTCTGATCATGGCTCTCTGGGGTTCTATGATTTCTGTAAATAGGTTTCTTATGTTATTTGTGCTGGCTTCTGATTTTTTGTTAATTCCATTAGTCTTAGTCTTTTTTGTATCAACTAGCAGCTGTTGGATTTCCATGATATCTTGCTATTTTTAAGGTTATCTCTGAACACATGGTAACCTGCATCTGCCTTATTTTCTATCTGATACTCATTCCCCACATTGGCCATTTTGGCTTCCAAAACAATTTTTTGTTCCCTGGATTTCTGTTTGGTAGCTTTTAATGAACTCTAATCTTTTTGATTTCTTCTTTAGGTTCCTTAATTTTTTTGTCTTTTATGCCCACTGATCCTTTCACTTTTTAAGTCCATTATCTGTTTAGGTATATCATGTTTCAGCTTGCTCAGTACCTTACTGACCTGTTTTGTTGTTATTTCCTTTTTAATCACCTTATATAATTCTGTTGTTTTGTTTTTGAGTTTCTCCTCATCCATGCCCTATAGATCAGTTTTGGTGGAGTTGGGAGTTTTTGGAGATATTTTGTTACCTTGTTTTCTCATGTTCTATTGTTTTTGTTTGTTGTTTAGTTTTTGTTAGTGGAGACAGGTTCTCCTCCCCAGGAGATGGGCTTAGCATTCTGGACTGCTTTATTCTTTTGTCAGCATTGTCTTCAGTTTATCTATAGTTTCTAATCTTTCTATTAGCTCTTTCTTGATTTCTGGACATCTATTTCTTTTTTACTTCACCTGTTATTTCCCAAGTGTCTTGATTTCAGATCCTGAAGAGTGTGTATTTTGCTAGTGGTCTTTACCCCTCTTTCAAAAAACTTTATTTTGAATCAGGTGAGGATACAGTATGTACTCTTGGTCACAATAAAAGAAAACTTGAGGAGCTCATTGGGATTCTTCCAAAATGTCATGAAGGCCCTCATTTAGATAATGAACACATATAATTAATAGCCTTCCAAAAAATTGATAAATTGTCACATTTATGAATTTCACAGAACTATAGTACTAATGCCATTAAGTTTAGAGGACAGATGTAGAGTTTTAATCATCTCTTGATTATCAATTGAGTAAGAATGATAATATCACAGTAAAGGTCAGTGCTTCCAAAAGGAGATATTTGGCCATTTTATCCTCACAAGTCTTCCTACATTGTCCTCATTTTTCTAATTTTTGTATAAGACAAGTAAGAACATTATCTTGTGTCTGTATCATTTCATGGTTAAGACCAACTGCTATAAAGAATGAAAAATTATAAGTATGTATCAATAACAAATCCCAGGGTTTTAATCACTAACTACCAAAAAACATGGCCTGTATGAGTTATCCTCTACCCTTGTTAATAACTGTATTATCTCCATGGAAAGTTGAGTGACTTTTCTATTGACCTGAAGCTAACAACTGGGATACATTAACAAGAAACTTTTTGTAAAGTGTGCCTTACAATTAACCCTCAGCATGATGACAGGATTTGAAAACATATTAAACAATAAACCAGAACTGCTGAACTAAGGAAAACTTGGCTATGCCTATGGGAGTGGAGGAAGTAATGGACAAAAGATGTAATTTTTGAGCTGTCTGCCCAGTTTACAAGCAAATGACTTCCTAGAATTTTCCCCAGAGTGCTACACGCCCTTCTCCTTGACTGTGGTTGCTCAACTGACAGATAACCAATTCTCTTTCAGAATTTGGATTTGAGACTCAGATACTTTGAATTGGTTTTTGGCTAAGGATATCTAAGAGAAAATGCTCTTCAAATTAAAAAAGGCTTCTTCTCGGAAAACATGTATCCCTTACCTGAATCAAATCTCTCCTCCTTTCTCCCTCCTCATCTCCAAGTACAGAAATTAGGCAGCCATTTACCAGGGTTCTTAACTTAAGAGATCAATATATGATAAAATTATTTATATCAAAGCCCCTTGAGACTCTACAAACTGAGAGGTTATAACACATGAGTGCCATTGACAAATAGTTTTATTTTAATGTTTATGATGATCAGTTTATTTTCATGACTTTTCAGTAAAGAAAGAAAATGCTAGGACGTCAAACTCAGATATCATGAATATTGTTAAGAAAAAAAGACCTAATCTGGTATCAAACTCATGATATCACAAATATTGTTTAGGAAAAGGTCCTGTATATTTAAGTAATAAGAAGATGAACTTAAAAGAAAAGTAATAAATGAATAATATAGCCAGAAAATTTTTAAAAATTACAATGAGTGACAAAGGAGGCTTAGCTATTCCAACAAGACTTTCAACAAATGCAACTGAAACATTAATGTTCTTTGGTTTTATTAGTGATACGACTTTGAGATATGTAATGACTTGTGAGTCACATAATAAATTAACAGTGAAACCTGTTGAGACACTGGCTTGAATGATTCCGAGTAAGTAATAACAGCTAATATCTGTTGAGTTGTTAGATCTGTTACACATTACTGAAATGCTTTAAAAGTATTAACTCATTTAAGTCCTGGAACAATCTTATGGGGTTGGTCTTTATTATTATGGTCATTTTCTAGTGGATCAATCAAGGTGTGAAGGGGTTAGTAACTTACCTAGTCATCTGCCATCAGGTCACAGAGAATCTGCTTTTTCTTCAGTAAATCTCATATCCCAGTCTGCTTATTTTGAAATTGAACTGGACTTTGGATCCTGAGTGCTATAGCTTATTCATTTATAGCTTATTGGCATTAACTAGGAATTGACAGACTCTTAATACAGTTGTTTAGGAAAAAAACATAAACTGTGGGACTGACTTACCTCTGTTGCTTTCAGAAGTCTACTCTGCCCCTTGATGTCCCTTCCCATTTTCAATTTGATTACTTCTCTGCTGTCATCCCCACAGTCACAGTTCATTTCCCTCTTCATTTTTCTTCTATTAAGAATATTTCTAAGGAGACCAGCATCGCGGCCTGACTCTTTGGGACCGGGAACCTCCCGGACCCGCAGAGTGGCCTGGGCTGTTTGGATTGAAACTTTGTGGAGACCAGCATCTCAGCCTGACTGTTTGGGACTGGTAGGCCCGCCCTTGATCTGCAGGGAACTTCCCGGAGACCGGCATCTGGGCCAGGTCTGTTTGGGCCCATAGCCCCGCCCTTCACCCGCAGGAAATCTCCCAGAGACCAGCATCGCAGCCTGACTCTTTGGGACCAGGAACCTCCCGGACCTGTAGAGTGGCCTGGGCTGTTTGGATTGAAACTTTGCGGAGACCGGCATCTCGGCCTGACTGTTAGGGACTGGTAGGCCCACCCTTCATCTGCAGGGAACTTCCCAGAGACTGGCATCTTGGCAAGGTCTGTTTGGGCCCGTAACCCCACCCTTCACCCGCAGGAAATCTCCCAGAGACCAGCATCGCAGCCTGACTCTTTGGCAATGGGAACCTCCCGGACCCACAGAGAGGCCTGGGCTGCTTGGATTGGGAATTTTGCGGGGACTGGCATCTCATCCAGGTCTGTTTGGGACCGGGAACTTTGCAGAAACCAGCATTTTGGTCTGACTCTTGGGACCTGTAGGGCACCCTTCACTCACAGGGAACCTCCTGGAGACCTGCCTGGGACAAAGTACGGTGGCCTGGCCTGCCTGAGACTCCACAGGCTCCAGGTTGACCACGCCCAGCATTCGCCTTACAACTTAGGGAGCCAGAAGCCCACAGAGGGGAGTTAGGACCCTGTGAGGAAGCCAAGAGGCTGTAGGGGAGCCACTGCCCCTCCAGAAACTGAGGGTGCAAGAGGTAATGCGCCACACATGCAGAGAAAGCTTTGGAACACTGCTCAAAGCAAGGAAATATAGAAAAATGACAAAAGGAAAGACCAAAAGGCAGGCTCAAAGCTCTAGCCCTCCCCAAGAAAGCTTAGAAGCTGTGTACATAGAAGAAAAAAGAAGCCATACACCTGAAATGTCTGAAATGATATCAAGTGAAATAAATATGCAAATAGGGAAAGCTATGGAGAAATTCAAATCAGAAATACTTGCCCAGGTAAAAGAAGAATTGATAAAAATAGTGAAAGAAATAGTGAATGCATCTAGTGAAAACACAGCTAAAAAATTAGAGGAACAAAGCAAACAGACAGAATCCCTGAATGAACAATATAAGAAACAAACAGAATGCATAAAG
>PVJX010014307.1:0-45223 GCA_004027295.1 Dolichotis patagonum
GTTTCCATGAGAGTTTATTAAGAATCTCCAAACATTTTTCAGTAATAAATCGACTGACATATCTATGTATTTAAATCTTTTATTGGTTACTGATTAACTTAACTGCTCTGCCTGACAAACCTTCATAATAAATAAGCCAACCAGCAAGCAGATTGCAATCTAACCAACTTTGTTTAAAGGACTATCACTAAAACATGATTTACACACTAATGAATTTTGCAATCAGCATGTGGTGCTGTACAAGTTTCAACATGAATCTAAAATGTAGAAATTCTAAGACATTGAAGTTATTAAAAATCACACCACAATGCAACTACTTTTAATTAAAAAGAAATATATCATATTCATATTTTGCAGCAACATTATGGCATATGAAAAGGATAACTCAATGTTACTTTTTGAACACATCTTAACAAACATGCCTGCTGCTGCTTTGAAGAATAATGATTCCTTTTCAAGATCAAATTGCTTGCTACACTGATTCAAATCAAGAAAAAATATCAAAGTAAAACTGTATTTTATATGTACACATAAGCCATGTAAGTAGACAAGGCAACTAATGATGGTGTGTCAGTAAGAAAAATTGCATACATATATTTTCAAGTTGACCAAATTATTGAAAAGCCTATATAAATCACTAATTTTCTTTCTCTGTTTCCATTAATTAAACTGTGAATGGTGAAACTGTAATAAAGTATCTTTAATACAAAAAGTGATTCACAGGTCTTTATAAAATTAGAAAAATAATTTTGAAGAACTTAAGTTATAAACATCTGTCTGGACAGATGTCAAAATACAGAGTGTTACACCATTACGCTATGTAAATATCTGACACTATGTTATTACTCTTCAGTTAAATATTCACAGTGAGGTCTTACGATCTTTTTAAAGGAAAACTTGCAGGAGAGAGTAACTTCATCTTATAGAACACAACAGCACTTTAAATGAGTGAATTTTAGTGAGTAATGGAAAACAACATACCATGTTAGACTTTACATCTTATTTCAAACACCTAGAATTTTTAGATAAAGATTTTAAAAACCATTCAACACCATGTAATATAGATGATAAACCATACTATTAATTTTGAGTATTTTTCTGAAAAAGAACGTGGTGAGCATTTTATATGTAAATAACAGAGAATTGTATTTAGAAAAAAATAGAGCATTGCTGAATTTTAATTGTTATGGAATATATATTAAATACAACAAACAACATTTTTCCAGAAAAGAAAGATGACACTGTCGTGATACAAATGCAATAGTAATTTAGCATGGAAAACATCAGGGAAAGGAGTATTTAGACTCAGAAACTGGGTTGCTGAGATGTTATCTCATTGTGTTCTCCGTTACCCCAAATCCTTTAGATTAGATAGAACTAGTTTACTTGACGAACAGTCTCACGTTAGAGTTATAACTGCCTGAAAAAGAAAGTTTTTAATAGTTTTAAAGTGATTAAGGAAACAAAATCTCTTTTCTTTCCTTGGAATTTACTAGCCCCTTTTGCCCTAATACATTACAGGAACAACCACAATTTCTTTATATTGCTAGGAAGAATGCTTCAGCAAAGCGCTGTAATTCTGTGTCAACCAGACTAACAATAGCTGTCTCACTGTTTGCTTAATGAGCTGGAGATGGAGGTGCGAAGGTGAGAAGACAGAGTGTAGGTTAGAGACTGGCAAGGTGACACCACTTCTTCAGAACACAGAAGAAACCCCTTGAAATGTCTGAAATAAACAAAACGCACCTTCCCTCCCTCTCTTTTTCCTTCACTCTTTCCTTCCTTTCCTTCATTCTACTTCAGTGTTACTTGGAAAATCTTCCTTATTTGTCTTCGAAAAAATTCTGAGGTGAATTAATTTGCTCTTTAAACCATCAGACTTGATGTTGATAAATTTAGTGGGCTTGACTTTGGAGAACATCAACATGTGTTTTAATTTCCTTTGTAGCAAATGCTTAGTGACACCTTGGTATGCAAGTCATGCAACAGAGTTACCAACTATCAGTATCATTGTTATTGTTTTACTCACTAATGGAACCCATTGAAGTTGATAATGAGCTATCAAGAAATCTCAGGAACACAGACATGTCAGTTAGGGCCCCCTTTTCTCCTGAATCTTTTGTTGTGAATCTCTTGTTTTGTTTTAGATAGTCATATCTAAAAACTCACTGTAAAATTCAAAACACAAAAAATGAAAACAAACAGTGTGAGGGACATTTATGAAGCTGTCTGACACTGTAGTTCGTTTTTAGAGTAGAAAGCTCATAGCATCCTTACTTTTCCTGATTATTATTCAATCTCTGGTAGCATTTTATATATATATATATATATATATATATATATATATATATATATATATATATATAATTTATCCATTCCCTGGGATTCTGAAGAATGCTTTTATAATTCCTTTTCCACCATTGCCTAGAATTATTTAGCTATTACAAGAAAAACTATGATTTTTTTTTATCCTGAGTTTTCTAAACCACACTATACAGATTACTTATAAAATAGTCCAAAGCTCTCTTTTCTATATCTGTCTATGTAACACTTTCAGGGAAAAATGCTAATTTGATGAAGAAGCTGCTGAACATTAGTCAAAATAAAGCCTTGCTTCAGTCTTGTACACATTGAATAATTCTCACTGATGAGAATTGGAGTGGGGCAGAGAAGGAGGGGAAAAGAGGAAGTTTGCAGATGGACTCTCTACCCCGTCTCATTTCTAACCAGGTAAAACAGAGTTCGAAAGGCCCAAATCCTCAGCAGATTTGCACAGCACAGTAATAGCCTTTATGCTTAGAAATTTATGGGCCATGGACAGTTTATAAGAAACGATGCAGTTCATCAGAGAGCTAGACTGATGGGGCATATGGGAGCATTCTGCACAGGAAGTTGGGTTTTGGAATAATACTTACTTTGATAGAGTTGTTTTGTTAGCTAAGTAAAACAGTAGGGAAGGCAATGGCCACTTAGGCTTCAAACATAAATATATATTTGTAAGTCACCCAGCTGCCTAATTGAGAGCCATAGTGTTTTCACTGAGTATATCTTCCCCAGAAAGCAGTAAAACGGTATCATCAACAAAACCCCAGTCTCGGCATAGATTCGTTTAATCAGTCTTTGATAGTTCTGAGATAATTAAATGCTGTCTAAGTGCTTCTCTCTCAAAGTCAAAGGGTGAAAGGATGGTTAGAAACATGTTTTGGGGGGCAGGGAGGTTCTTTTGTATTTAAGGTACAGAGATGAACTGTTAAGCCTTCTGTTACACTCAGAGGGCTGTTATCAGAGGTTGAAACTGGTGCCCTGGCCTTTTGAGGGGGAGAGTTGGGAAGCCAGAGGAGCCAGGGTTGGCCATACAATTGTCTGCAGCTTTCAGGTTTCACAGAAGAAGGTTAAGCAGGAGGTGGCTTGTTAAATTTGAGCAGAGAACTGGAAAATAAGATTTCACACTCTTGAGATGGGGCAGGCTGGTAGTTTGGAGTTTGGCTGGGAGATCTGAGAAAGGTCGGGTATGCTATAGCATTTCTCACATTGTATTTGAGTGCTTATGAAACAACAAAATAGATGTTATGAAAAAAGCAATGGATCGGTATACACATGAAATCAAATCAAGCATCTTTAGTCAATAGGCATTTTAAAACTCACACTATTACTTGGGCATGTGGAAATTAGACTTAGACGAATGCCCTCTTCTGTTTGGCTGGACACCCTAAAATTCAGGCCTCACTGATGATGTTTTAGGACTGACTGTTTCCTCCATTCAAGCTCTCTCTTCTCTCAAGCTGTTTTCTTTTGCTTGGAACTGGGATTGTATTGCAAGTAGCAGTGTGGGAGTCTCAGTTTTGGATTCCAGTGTGAGGTGTTCTGTGTGACCTTGAAGCAGGACACTGATTCCCTTCTGGGGCTTGCTTTCCTTCCTGGAGGGGCTGAGGGGTTGGGTCCCTTGGGTGCCTTTGGGTTCTGACATTGTTTTTTTTTTTGGTACCGGGAATCGAACTCATGACCTCATGCTTGCCAGGCAGGCGCTTAAGCCACTGAGCTAAATCCCCAGCCCTCTGACATTGTTTTACATTACATTTTCTACTTCTCTTCTGGGATGACTGTGACCCTTCTAATTGCTTTTTATAAAAATTATACCCATTAATTCTATTGACTTGCTTTTATATCTAATCTTCTGTTTTGATTGCTTTTCTGTTTTTTACTTCTAGATTTTCTTATGTTCTTTTTGACCTTTGGTTACCTTAAAAGCTAATTTTTAACTTTAAATTATTATCTACTGTATAATGTTCTGCTTCTTTAAGCATTTGTTTGTCCCTTTCCCTCAATATTTGATCTTTTCTAGCTTAATGTAGCACTAAACCCAGTTTGGACATTTTATAAACATTTCTTGATTGATTGGTTTAATAACATTCCTCATGTTTGGTGCCTCCCATCTCCTTGGTTTGGATTTGGATTCTGGGCCATCTCCTGAGTTTTTGGAACTGGAGTTAAAGCCATTCTTCACCTTCTGTAACATGAACACTGGGTCAGGCTACTCACACCTGCACAATCTCTAGTCTTAAATCCTCTATTCTTAAGGGGCTGACTTACAGGATGACTCAGGTTCATTTCCCCTGCTTCCACCTAAAAGGAACAGGAAACATGAAAGGCAGTGAGTATATTGGATGGCCATCAAATGTCTAATAGTGTGACTGTGCTGGGAAAATTAAACTGTGTAGTGTCAAAAACTCCCAAACACTTTCTTTTAGTTTCAATTTGCAGGAATATAAAATGAGAGGTTGCTCTACTAACAGTTACAAATGTTCTAAAATAACAACCCACTAGAGAGGTACAGATAAAAATCCTTAAAAGTATAACCTTAAATTAGAGCCACATTTCCTTATACTTTAAAACGTTAAAAGAATTTAATAGCATGGCGAAAATGTTACTCATTGCCCATTATCTTATTACTGATCTCTGTATTCCTATGAAAATGTGATAAATTTTGTACTATATTAAGCATATTTTAGCATACACTTAAATGGACTATTTATTTTTAAATCTGGGAAGGCAAATGATTGGTTTTCATTAATTAACTTTTTATTAAATTGAACTTGCAATAGAGTATAATTGAAAACAGTTATGTCTCTACTAGTGTTCTGTAACGTATTTTGCTAAGATTCTCCAAGAGACCATGTATGTCTTACAGTCCCATCACAATCTAGTTCTCAGTTCTGCCATTTTAAATATCTTTAAAGAGGAATAAGATTTTGCTTAGAAAAACCATCCAGTTGGTTGTTACTAGAGGATAATTTTAAGTATCTCTTGCTTTAAGAGATATAATACATTGCAACTAGAATTTTCTGCTAAAGCTGGGGCTTGCAAGCTAATTTACTAAAGGTTCACAATGTATAACTTTAGCAATACAGTTTATTTGAGTTATATAAAACTTTAGGAACACTTATACTTGTGGGAAATATCATGGGAACATTAAGGAATCTGAAACATCAAATATTTTTTGGGGGGGCCATCTCTTTAACTCTGCAGTATCATGATGGTAGTCTAAAATCCAGCTGAAAAGAAAACAAGTATTATAATACAGAAAGTAAAGATATTATAAAACTCTTTAATGATGGTAACTTACTAGTGGAATTACTTTTAGAAATCCAACTTTAAGGTGTTACTCTGTTTAGATTTATAAAATTAATTTAAGAAGAACCAATGAGAATTTTTCTTAATGTTTGCTGGTGTATTGCAGTAGATGTAATGTTAAAAGGTACAAAATCAGATTAACATCTTCCTCATTCACTGAACCATTGTCTAGATAATGTCTAATACTTATGCATTTGTTCATCAAGAGTGATCATTTAGAGCAGTGAATCACAGGTAGTGTAAAGTTCTTTTTTAGAGACATAAGGAAAGTTGATGGTTATATTTTCTCCAATAAAAGAATACTATGTTGTTCTGGAACTTATTATTTAGGAAGATCTATTTGTGACTCTCTTTTAATCAAATCTGAAAGTACAGTGACATTATAGAGCTTTATCATGAAGAAATGTATTGTCCTAGTGTAGTCATCTCTTTCAGTGTGGTGTCTGAAAGCAAGAAATCTTTACAATCAATATGTACTCCACAGGAGGCAGTGTTAATATAAACATGGATAAACTGGGAAATCTTAAAGGGTGCCTTGTCCAGCAGAAGGGGCTAAGAATGGGTTGATTTTTCTGGGAAAGTAGGAGGATTTGGGGGTACACTTGGGCTCCATGTGAAAAAAATATGGCAGTGTGATCACGTGGACACCAAAACACTGTGGCCAGGAGAGGGGTCTGACGTTTTGTACTCCCATGATGTAGAGAGGGCAAATAAATAAATACATTACCCTAAAAGATGTCAGAAAGTTGGTGAAACAGAACAAATGAACCATGTTCTGTTAATATCCTTCCTCCATGCCCAGAATCCTAAAGGGAGGAACTTCCAGGGAAGATGACCGTACAGTATGAAACAGGAACTTCTGTGAAGAGGGATCAACAGACAAAACGATAAGGGATTAACTGCTCCAAATGTGGATATTATAGACTAATCTAAATGAGATATAATCAGTGTTAATTTTGAGAGAGAAAAACAGGGGTATAAGTCACAACAAAGCATTAGAAAACCATGCAATATTAGAAGTTTATTTGGAAAAGAGTCAAATGGAAATATCAAAAATTATAATGAAGTTTTAAAAATTTAATGACATTTTACAAAGATATGCTAACATAATTATTAGACAAATGGAACAACTGGACAAAATAGAGAGTTGGAAAATATATACAAGCTTGTATAGAGATTTATTATTTGACCAAAGTGGCATTATGGTTTTTTTAGTTGGGAAAAACAATATTGAACAAATATATGGTGTCCAATAGCAACCATAGAGAAGGCAGAAAAATGGATCCCTCCTTTCATGAATAAAAGATGAAATTTGAGATAAAGACTTAAAAGTGATACTTAATTGTGTAAAAATACCATTTTTAAAATCTGTTCATTGATGGACATATAAATAGTTTCCAAGATCTAGCTATTATGAGTTGTACTGCTATAAACTTGGGTATGCATGTATCTCTGTAACATGGTGTGCTTACCTCTTCCACAAATATATCTAGAAGGGGATAGCAGAGAAGGATAAATCTGAGCCATTTGTAGGAAAATGCATGCACCTCACCACCATCATGTTAAGTGAAATAAATCAAACACACAAATTTAAGTATCTCATGATTCCTCTTATATAAAAAAACCCAAAATATAAATAAATTAAAGATTAAAATAAAAAACAATAAGAAACAGGAAGATAGGACTTTTCTAAAAGGGAAGAGGACCAAGCAATGGTGTGGAGAGGGTAGGAAGAAAAAGGGTGTGAAAAATGATTAAGATGGGTTTTGTCCCTGTACCAACTCTCCACAGTGAATTAAATAATCATGTACTAAATGCAATAAAAATTACAAAAAGCTTAAAGTAAAAATAAAATTTTCAACCTTTAAGGAAATTTTGAAAGAAAGCATGGCATATGCAGAAGACATTCTTAAAGTAATTACAAAGTAAAGCCATTAGTTGTAGGATAACTGGATAATTCCACATAAAAGAATAAAGTTGTACCCTTACCTCATGCCAAATTAAAACATCAGCTCAAAAATGCATAACAACATAGATTTAAGACCTAAAACTGTACTACTCTCCTTTTAGTTACAGAAAAAAAAACATAAAAAGGGTAGAAATAATACAGAATTTTTAAAAAATAATAAAATAAACAGTAAGAAATTACTAGTTGATACATTACATATTGTCCTCTTAGAAGTAGTTGTAAAACTGTACTACTGTTATTGGAAAAAGTAAGTCTAAATTTTCATTACCTTGATTAGGTAATTGTATTTTGAATGTGACATTAAAAGCATAAACAACAAAACAAACAGATATATTGAACTTCATCAAAATTGAATATATTTTTGCTTCAAAGGACACTGTCACAAAAGTGGAAAGAAAACTTAAAGAGAGTGGGAGAAAGTATATACAATTAATCTAATAAAGTACTAATATCCATAATACAAAATGAACACACACACGCAATAAAAGACCAATAGCCCAATGAAAAAAGAGCAAAATATATGAATAATTTTTTCCAAAAGAAGGTATACAAATAGCCAGTAAACTCATATGAAGGTGGTCAATATTGTTAGTCAGAAAAATGCAAATCAAAGCCATAATAAGGTATCAAACCATTTCACAATTGCTCAAGTGACTATAATAAAAAAAAAAGATGGACAATTGGAAGTTTGGAGAGTATGTGGACAAACTGAAACCCTCATACGTGGCTGGCAAGAGTGTAAAATGGTTCAGCTGCTTTGGAAAGCATTCTGGCCGTTATTCAAAATGCTAAATGTAGAGTATCCATATGACGCAGAAATTCCACTTAGGCACATGGCTAAGAGAATTGAAAACATATGTCCTCTCAAAAAATTGTGCAGGAAAAATTGTTCATAGCTGTATTATTCATGATAGTGCCAATAGAGAAACAACCTAAATTTCTACCAATTAATGAATGGATAAACACAAGGTGGTACATGGACACTATGGAATATTATTCAGACATAAAAAGGAAGGAAGTACTGACACATTCTACAACATGGATGGATCTTGAAACCATTATGCTAAGTGAAAGAAGTCATCGCGAAAAGCAACATATTTTATAATTCAACTTACAGAAAATATCTTTACTACTTAAGTTCATAGAAAGATGAGTCATGAAAGAAAAATACAGTGAATATTTAAATTCTAAGATACATTGTTAGAATGAAAAATGCATTGCCATTAACCTGACATCAATATGCTTTCCCTCACTTTAAACACACTTACATCATTATTCTTAGCAGTATGTGAAACATTTCTGGAAGTCCTCTTTTGTGTCTTTAGTTCCTCTGCTGCAGTTTCAGGATGACCTGAAATGATATACAATATTTACATTCTCATGGTCATTTTGACTTTTGGGAAGAACCAAAAGTCGTGACGGTGCAGATCTGGCCAATTAGGTAGATGAGGACACATCTTACTGTTTTCAGGACCCTGCATTTCTGTAGGGGGGCACTCAGCAGTAACATTTGTTATATTTTTGGTCACACCTTAAAAAGACACTTACTAAGCAAAGAAAATTTTTGCCAGATAACACGCATCAGATAAAAACAAGAAATCCACAAAAGAGAAAAACCAAATGCCAAACACACGATAATCAGTGATGTGCAAGTGAAAGCAATAATGAGAAAAATAAAACCTCAAAAGAAATATATGTCCAAAAAGAAAAAAGAATAAGTTATAGCCTAGTCATACAATGAATGAAAACTGTGGTACAACAAAGAAAGTAGATGAGCTGTAGAAATGTAGTTAAGTATCAAAATTATACTATTGAGTAAGAAAAACAGTTCATAAGTGGTATTGATGACAAATAACATTTATGTGAGAACTTAAAATGCACTTAAATGTAAATTGTTAGGCAGCATATTGTTTTGTACACATCTTTGTAAGGGAAGGACCTCAAATTCTTGATGGATTATTCCCAGGGTCTTCAGAATATTGGCCAGTCTGGGAAGGAGAGCAGCAAGAAGACAGTGGAGAACTTCCACTTCATCTATTGCACCTTATTTCCTTTAAAGAGTCAGAACAGAGCATAATAAAAAGAACCGTCACAAGTGGTAATCATGAAATACGCTATTTTCCAGGTGTAATTAAAAAAATTTTTTTATCACATATTAATAGTATACAATAAGGGTCATTTTGGCATGGTTGCATGGGTATGTGACATACTTTGATTATTTTTACCCCATTTATTCTCTTTTCCACCTTTTCTCCTCTCTCCCTGACTTCCTTTTTCATCTCTAATGGTCTGTCTTTTAATTTTCTGTCCCGTATTCCTACTCACTTTTTCTTTTCGCTTTTGAGTGCTAGTATAAGAGAAAACATGGTATTTAACTTTTTGAGTCTCGCTTACTCTGCTTAACAGGATAGAATCTAGTTCCACCCATTTTCCTGCAGATACGATTTCTACCTTCCATCTGTTGACAGGCATCTAGGCTGTTTCCACAGCTCAGCTGTTCTTAATTGCACCTCAATAAATGTGGCTACTCGGGTACTGCCACAGTATGTTGTCTTTAATTCATTTGAGAAGAAACTAAGACGAGGTATAGCTGGTCAATCGCTAACTCTTGTTCTAGTTTTCTGAATTTAAAGGGTTAGAATAAAACATGGCCTAATAAAAATAATTGTTACATTTAAAGATCGTTAAAAAAAGGTATTTTAAATATTCTTTTCTATTGTTAAACATTATGTCATGCATAAGACTTGCCAAAGAATTACCCAATGTTGGTATTTTTTTCTTTGTAAAAATGCCTGTTTCAATCCTTTGCCTACATTTCTGTCCATCTGTGCCTACTGGGTCAAATGAGAAATGTCTAGGCAGGAACTTGGCTGTGTTTGTTTAAACTTTCCCCCTAACTAGGCTTTCATAAACAGGAATAAGAATAGATACTGAGAAAAAATCACTAGGTCTTGATGGCTGACAAACAATGATGCTAATGATGGTGATGATGTTCTAATCACAATCCTTTACCGAACATGTTCTAAGTACCATGTCTGTGAGCTAGGTGCGTTTTACTTTGCTTTATCCTCAGTACAATCTTAAGAGTTAAGTCATATTAGCACCCACTTAAAGATGAGGAAATTGACTGACTAAGGTGGCATGGTAGGTTGAAGGTCATTCCGTGGGCAGTGAACACCCGAGTCTATGTCTGTCTGACTTCTAGGATTGCCTAAAAGTATCCTGGTTTTAGCATTGAACATCTCACATTTCACACATATCAGTCCTGGAACCGAGGTTCACTCATTGGCTTTCTTGTAGCTCAAGAGTTCAATTAAATTTTGTTTAAGGGTTAATTCAATAAATATCATTTATCATTTTTCATGCATGTTGAAGACTTGAAATATAATTGGAATACAATTTTATTTCTTTGCCATATTATTAATATTACTAATATTTTTGAGACAAGGTCTGTAGTTCCGACTGGTCTTGAAATCACTATGTAGCCTGGACTGACCTCAGTCTCACGGTGATCTTTCTGCCTCAGCTTCCCAAGTGCTGACAGTACATGTGCTCCCCCCTGCCTGGCTTGGCTTGTGGTTTTTATACTTTTTGATATACAGGTATTTCAAAGTTTTATGTATCAAATGCTTCTTCTTTTATGTCTTTTTCCTTTGCTTTTATGTTCAGATATTCTTTTGCATGCTATCAGCCAAAAATTTGCTGTATTTTCTTCTGGTTCTTTTATAGCATACTTTGTAATTCAAAGTGAAGTGGGAATATGCAGGAAACGGCAAGACTTTCAGGCACATGTTCCCTTTCCCAGGTTTGGGGAAGTGTTTCAAAACTGTGCTTACATGTTTGAAATGTTTATCTCAGGAACTGATCTAAAATCCATAAGTTAAGGGATGAAAATTCTTTCCAATGCATTCTCAATGTGCAGTGCACATGTACCTGATCTGCAATCTGCAATCATGTCAAAATGTGTCAGCTCATTTCATATTCTTTTAAACCATCCTTTGATTAAGGGAGTGCTGTATCCACTTCTGGGAGCCTGCAGTCAAATCTACCTTCAAATTATTAGCACCTGGTGAGAAATGTCCTTCTCATTTTAAACACTAGTTCATCATGTCTTATTTGTAATTCATTTGATGATTTTGAAATATCATTATAAATACTCTAGATGACTAACTCTTTGCACTAAAGCTTTGTTCTTGTAGAAATGGCAGGAGATGTGTCTTGCATATTGCGTCCTTGATACAGATGTTGTGGATCAACATCAAGCAGGTGCGGTGTTAGGCTAAGATGACAAATCACCAGTTTCCAATATCTTTATCTGGGAAACATGATGTCATTAATGATTTCCTTGCACTATGGGTCTAACTTAGATTTCTAGCCCATGTCATAGCAAAATATTCATGTATTTCCTGTTATAGATGATTGTTAGAACAAAACTTGTAAACAACCAGAGAATACATACATTGAGCTTTGCTGGCCATGTAATCTCTATTGCAACCACTCAACTTGACCTTTGTAGCAGCAACAAATAACAATCTTCAAATGGATAGGGCTGTGATCCAATCACACTCTAGTTATAAAGACAGATGTTTAGTTTGTTAGGTTTGAGGACTATGGTTTGTCAACTACTGTGTAGTCCAAAAATTCATTTCTTCACAACTGAATATTACTTGAAAGGTGGGAGTGTGTTGCTACGCTGGAAAATAATAAACAAGTGCTCGTATCATTGGTACTTTAAGACTTTGACTTAAATATCCTAAAGTTACATTGCAAAGCTGATTGGAAGCTAAGAAAAGGATTATTGAATAGCATGGAATTGTTTTTTGGCTAGACTATGCCAACTGTAAATGAAAGACTGGTTTCTTTTTTCACTTTTATTTTAAAGAGAATAAAACCAAGCAAAATAAAACAGAATAAAGCCAATCAAAACAAACCAGTGAGGCACAGGATTTCCAAATAATACGAAATTAACAATGGTTACCATAATGCCTCTTCTTGTCTTCAAAATAGCTGCAGATATCTACAGACGAAGTAAAAATCAAACAAAACAGAGCAGAATAGAAGTAATAAAAACAAAACAATGGATGCAGTAAAAGACTTCGAAATCTGATAATAGTAAATCCAAAATGGCTACCATTCTATATTTTGCTATCTTTGAAACAGCTGCCCATGCCATCTGATACAATAAAATCAAACAAAACAAAACAGCATAGAACCCAACCTAACATAACAGCGAAAATGGCACAGTACTTCAAAACAAGAAAATAGGGAATTAAGAATGGCTACCACCTTCAGAAAGAGACCTCCTATAGATGCTACATTGGGAATTGTTATCCTCTGAATAGATGATCAGACTACTGGCCTTAGACCTGCAAAGTCAGTGAAACACTAGACAGTACAATCATTAAATTGTATTTTACCTCAGTAGCTATTCTTGCAGCCTGTGTTTCTCCAGATCAGCTTATAGGGGATGAGGGGTTGGCTTTTCTTGTTTCCCAGCCTGGGCACTGGAAGGAGCTGGCATTTGGCTCTCCCCGCCTATGACCTTTGCATGGCACTGATTCACAGGGAGGGTTTGCTTCTTGGTGACTTCTTGTTCTCTTCCCCCTCAGTCTGCTAATGGTGCTGACAGATGGGAAAAGGTTGGGGTTTGGCTGTCCCCTCCACGGCCTGTGTATGATGTTGATTTATAAGGAGAGCTTGATTCTTGTTGACTTCTTGTTCTCTTCCCCTGCAGTCTGTGAATGACACTGAGTCACTGGAAAAGGCTGTAGTCTGATTGTCTCCTTAGCAGCCCACGCATGGTGCTGATTTTCAGGGCAGGCTTGATTCTTGGTGACTTCTTATTTTCTTCCTCCACAGTCCACAAATGATGTTGACTCATGAGAAAAGATTGGGGTCTGGCTGTCCCCCCAGTGGCCCACGCATGGTGCTGATTTGAAAGATTGGTTTCTCTAAAGACCCTTTGATATTATGGTCCATAATTTTCTTCCCAAATGAGTCTTTCTGTTCTATGCCCCCAAACCTGACTATAACAATTTCAGTGGGATCCAAGATTAGAGGCAGAAAAGCATATAGATGACATATATTTGTTAGAGTTTCTTTCTATGTAATTTTAAAAACCAAACACTTCAGAACCCCAAATTATAAACTTGGATGATCTGTAGAGTTTGCACATTAAGGTTACCAAATAAAGGTTTCATTCTAAGTAGCTTTGTTCAAGCTTTAGTGAATCAGAGTGACTAATGGAAACTTTTGCTACTCTTATTAATGGATTTCCATAGGATACAGACTGTAACCTATGTGTCAATTTCTGATTGGGTATTGTTGATCACATTATAAAACTGAATACAATTTGAGAAGAGTAAATTTTATATGCACATATGCCCAAATGTCTATGCTTTGAATGGGTAAGTAATATGTATTCCTATATACATACGTGTATGTACAGAAATACATGTGTATGTATTTTACATACACCACACAGTCTCTTAAAATAATCCTCTCACAGACATGTATGTTTGTCTGTGTATATTTACTTCTGTAAAATTTCACTACCATCAGTGCTGAGAGGAAGTTGGATTCTATACTTTGAAGAATTTCACAGTCTGTGACTGGGCTTTTGTTGTTACTGCTACTGTATTTTGTTTATCTTTACAGTCCTGGCAGGTATTTTGTTATTCTTTGGCAATTGGCTTATTGCCAATTGCCAAGGAACCCTTAAGCAGTTGGAGATAATATACAGAAAATAAGAATGGTATCTTTGTTCAAAACTAAGGTGAAATGTTAAAGTACTGGCTTGGGTTTTTAGTGTCTTATAACATGACTTTAAAGGATTTTAAATATTTTATGGAACGGGAAGACCATTGCAATATATATTGCCTACTGAGACTGATTTTTGAGGAACAGTGTGTATATGGAAACTAAAATCTGTTTTGAGAGGCTCATTATTGTGCATTCATACCTTGTAAAAATATATCTCTTATATTCTGCTTTAGAAAGGTAATTCTGACAATTCCAAGAGTACAGATAATCATGTTCTCTTTTCACTGATAAACCCATAAATTGAACTAAGAAACTGAAGACTAGAGAGAAAACACAAAATAAAATGGATGGCATTGCTATCAATAGAGCTTAGTAAATTGTGTCTCTTTCCAGAAATCTATGGATGCCTTTCTGCTAATTTCCCAGATTCTACGCATGTGACTCTGAGATTTGACAATGGGCGCTTCCCTTCTGTGGTACTTGTATTTTACAAGGTTTTGTGGGTGGTATTCTGGGATATTTTTAGAAGTAATTCTCAATTTCTTTCATAGTGGAGGCAAGTGTTAGAAGAACACAACTGGGAGGTCCCAGTGGCTAACGAGGACCTAGTCACGAAGGAAAGAAGCAGCATTTAGAAGAACAACATATGGGATTGTTTTTATTCATAGTCGATTTACCTTGAGGGAGATAAAGTCTTGTGTTACCAAAAAAAAAATAGAAGCAACCACAGGTATGTTGGAATTGAGAATGTGGAGCGTATCATTTTTTGATATGCTTTTTCTTTCTTAAAATACGTATGTGACCCTCCTATACAAAAACTCATTGTGAATTTTCTAATTGCAAGAGGATTATGACAAACATTCTAAATACAAAGAAGTATGAAAATAAGGATTACTTACTGATGAACTTAATGGTAAATACTGACTTTATATGTTTTCCCTATTTTGTCCTTTTCCCTTTTTCTCTTTATTCTCTTTTCTCCTTTCTATCTTTCCCCTCTTTTAAAAGATCTATTATATCATATATGATGTTTCATAAATTGCTTTTTTATTTTAAAAAACAAAATAAAAATAGGATAGACATGATATAGAATTTTTAAAAAATAGTAGGAAATTAGCACTAGTTATTTTATCGCATATTGTTATCTTAGAAGCAGCTGCTCAGGTCACAGGGAGAGGGAATGGCTGGGGTGGGGGGGGAGCGAGGGACAAAGGGAAAGGTTATATGTATATAGGTATACACATATGTGTGTGTATAAGTTACTTTTTATATAGGAATGCATCTAAAAGTCAGTATAGTTTTGCAACATTATTTATAAACTATTTTAAACAGTTTCATTTTTATAATTATAGAATCAATGTTTGCTCATATAAAGTAATTCAGATAATATACAAATACACAAAACTCAGTTTTGTATTACTGCCAATAATTGCTGATGTTTGTTCCCCAGAGTACTTGGAGAAAGTTGTTTATAGTAATATAAACTTGGGAAATTTTGTATTATGTACACTTAAAAAATCTTTTAATGTAGGACTTTTCAGAGGTTTTAACATGCTGATGTGAATTATGCTGTCACAAGAGAGGATAAAATATTAGGTTTTCTAAACTTATTTCACCCTAGAAACTTCATTCCAATAGATTACTTTTCCTTAGAACTTTGGTAAAAAATGTTCTTTCACACATGTACACAAACACATAGAGAGATATTCATGCAGTATCTATTTACTTGTTTATTGTTGATTATTTTTATAATTATTTAATGAAATTAATGCATTAGGAACACCTATACACATCAATAAATAAGAAGCCATGTCAGTATTTTTAATGGCTTTAAAGTTTATTGCAGTTAAGTATTTTTCTTTTACCAATTTTTCATATAGCTCACCAGCTCACCATTATTTCTCTTGTTTAAGATAAACTCCTAAAGAAAAGACAGGACAAGGCTTTTATATTTTGTTGGTATTTCCAAGTTAGTTTCCTTGTCCAAGAATGCAACACTTTTTCATAAAAGTCGGAAGATTTAGCTCCAGTATGTCTATTCTTGAAGAATGAACCAATAATAACAGAGGGTGTTATCAGAGATGTGGTTGGCCAGGCACTTGGAAGTATTCACAAAACTGATAATGCATTTGTAAAGGTGAGTTCTCATGGTGGTTTTCCAATAGGGAAGCTATTTTATAGTGAAGGTCCCTCTTTAAAAATAAAATAAAAACTTCAAAAATATTTTCCCCTTCTCCTTCCCAGTAGAGAAGTAAAAAGCATAGGAGGAACAAGACCTTCTGATGAAGAGGAAATATTTTGAGTCCAAATAAAGATTTTATAATAGATCCCTGAAGTTTCTACAGATGAGCCGCCTCTTTTCACTAACACCTCACAAACCCTGTCCAGTGTTTTATTATGAATGCATTCCATTGAAGGTCTCATAAGTTATTTCACAGGAGTTTATACAGGTTGGGCCTTATTCTGCTTAGAATAAAAGCAAATCCGGTTGATCAATTTTGCGTGTGATGGAGCCATCATTGAAGTTTCTGAACAATTGCAGGACGGAGCAAAAGCTATTGTTTGCTTATGTGGTAGACTGAGATGGGGAATGTTAATGTTACCCTCAAGCACACTTTTTAATTTATATCAAATTGTATAAACAGGGTCACTAGTGCTAAATGGGATGTCAATGACCTATGAAGATCTGAAAGTAAACAAAAGATCTTAAAATAAGCATGTAACCTGAACACCTCCTGAGCTGTTGTACATTGAAAGGCAATTGTTTACATCAAGAGAGGGAAAATTACTTAGTACTAATTCTGTCTGTGGCAGGCTCCCTTTTTCCCAATCCATCAGCAGAATGATGGTGGACAAGGCGCTCATTTCTGCTTATTTGAAAGACTGGAGAAAACCAACTTGAAATGTCCTTTGCAATTATGGGTATTCAAAAGCCCACCCCTGTCCTGTATGGGATTGCTCACGTTCGAGGTAAGTTTTTTCTTCAGGATGAATATTGTCAAGATATATGGATATGCAAGGAACCTAAGATTAAAGGGGGAATATATGGCTCATACAAAGAGATAGGTAGATGCACTAAAGTATGCATGCAAGGATTTCTTTGAAGCCCAAACTTCCATCTTCAAAGGGAATTTAAGCTGGACAGAGAACAAATGGGAACTTATTTCTGGGTAAGTAACTCACATGCTTTGAGGTCAGAGGTGGTGGAGTGGTGAGTAACAGAAAATGTGTGGAAAAGAGGACAGTGAATTAAGAAAAAGATCATTTTTATTATTGATTATTAGATCCATAATTATGGATCAGAAGCTGAGGCAAAATTTTAAAAATCACTAGTTTTCTCACAAGAAACATGAAGGTAAGTCAGCCTCCAGGTTAACGGTGTGACTCAGGAAGTAACATATTTAGCATTTATGTCCATGGCTGTCATGTTCACGTCCTCACACTTCCTACAATGGGGGCCAAACTGTCATATTTGCACTTTGTGACCCATGGGAAATAACTTGATCTCTGTGTACCTGACTCTCCTCATCATTAAAAGGAGTAATATTAGCATCTATCCTCTGTATTATTGTGAAGATTAAGTGAATTTGCAAATCAAATGAATATGCAAAGTTCTCAGAACAGTGCTTGACATGCAATAGGTGCTTAGTTGATAGTAGGAGTTCATTTTAACCTTTGAAGACATAAAAATTAGATGCTCTATTCTGCTGATTGCTGTAACACTCAAGAACTTTTAATTTATTTGTTTCTTAGTATTTTTGCTTTGGTTACAGGTTATAAGAAACCAAATGTGTATAGGCTGATTCTCTAGGGCCACCAAAAGATAGGAGAGACAGAGGGGAAGAACTGACAGAGAGACAGAGTGGCAAGCACACACACATTCTCACACAGACAACAAGCTATTTTAAAGCAGCAAACAGATAGCCTATTGATTCTAAATTATACTTTAGAGGCTGGTATTTTTGTTTTTGAATTACATATGGTAGAGTGAGACATTATAATCTCAGTGTTGGAGTTTTCTTATGGTGTTGATCTGATTTCGGCTGCAAGATTTATTCAGGGAATAAAATCTTTAGTTAAAGGTAGTTGAAATGTTGTTTTACTGAAACAGTGATTAACAAACATTTTCCTCTCAGTATCCTTATACACTCTCAAAAAGTATTAAGGATTGTCTTTTTTTAATCAATTGCTATTTATTATACTAGAAAACAGAACTGAGGAAAATTAACTATTTAATAAATCTAAATAATAATGAGCCTACTTCACACTTCCATAAATAATGTTTTAATGAAAATACATCTTCTAAACAATAGTAAGGCATGACAAAAATGTTGAGCTTAGTAGATGACAGATTCTCATATCTACCTCTGCATTCAATTTGTTGGCTATTTCATGTTATGCAGTCTCTGGAAAACTATTCTGTACGATAATGAGAGCATAAGGGTGAAAATGCAAAGAACATTTTAGTATCATTCTTGGAAAATGTTTTGAATTTACAGACTTCCTGAAACTTGTCAAAAGAAAACTCTAGGATTCTCCAGAACATACCTGGCGAACTACTAGCCCAGGAAAGTATTTCATGCTTAATCAAGACTTAGTGACCTGATATTATTGCTACAGGTTTTATTTCTTTCTAGACTTGGTTGAATCTTAGAGGGCGATTTCTTCTTGCACTCTGAAACTGGGTATATCTTACGTGGATAACCTCAGGTAACAGCTATTGGCCCATTGGCAGTTGTGACGTAGTTGTCATTGCCTGCACAGGCAGGAATTCGGCCACAACTACCCATATTATCACCATTTTGACTGAATTATGTGTATGGTTACTATCGTGTGTTAAGTTTAATTGCCATTAAAAAGCCACTTCTCAGAACTTAGAGTATATAATTTTCTTTGCCAAAGTAAAAGTTACTATATGTACAGAAAAGACAAGAATACAGAGCTGTGAGTCATGACATTCATGAAGAAATTTGGGAAGAATGAGTAGGATTTTTATGTTTTCTTGCACAGGAACAACCACATGCTTCATCTTAAATCAGAAGCGAATTAACCCACAGTTAGCTGTCGCTGTAACGTGTGTTGTTACTGAGAACTGTGTAAAATCATTGTCAGTCATGTGCTGAGTCGCTTACTTGAAGACACAAAAAACTGTGCATCTTTTGTTATAGACAGCAAAGATGCTGCGGATCAATGAGGGGATGATGGGACCAGTTTACGCACCACGCAGGATTGTCATGGAGCTAGAAAGCCATCATTTAGTTTGCAGTACTTTTTTTTTTTATCAGAGGCCCATAAAAATAACTCATGTCTCACCATTGTTGCCATTTTAGATTAAGCAAAAAGCTGGATTTGTAATAATAGGGTAATGCACAAACTAGGGAGCTTAAGACACCAGGTGTTTATTCTTTCATGGGCTTGGTGGCGCGAACCCTGAAAGCAAGATGTCAGTCGGGCCCTGGACCCTTTGCTAGACTCCCGTGTGCCTGTCCCTAGCTCCTGGTGGCGTCAGGTCTTGGTGTTGTCAAGCTTGCTGCTGCATCCCTGCAGTTTTTGTCTCTATCAGCACACGGAGTTCTCCCTTGATTTTCTTCACAAGCTGTTCCTTCTTACAAGGACGTAGCTCGTGTTCAAGTAAGGGTCTACGCCACTCCAATATTAGCTTATCCTAACCGTCTGCAACTACAACAGCCTTACTTCCAGAAAAAGCCACATTCTGAGGTCTTGGGGTTAGGACTTCAACATATTTTGGGAAGGGACACAATTCAAACCATAACTGGTAAAGGACACACCAAGTCTATAGCAAAGAAAATTCTGCATGTTTCCAAATTCTCTTTCATATTTCCCCCTCTTGGGCACAATAAAAATTTTATTTTCTTGCTCCCTTGGAGTAAAGCAAGAGTGTGTGATTAATTATGGGCAATGAAATCTGAGAATAAGTGACACGTGTCTCTTCTGGGCCACGGCAGGAAAAGCTCCTGTGTGACTGTTCAGTATTGATTTCCCTGAGGTGATGCGTGTAGGAGCCGTGTGGTGAGACGGCAGACCCCTGAGCGCTGAGCAGCCTGCATCCGTGCGTCACCATGTGAATGACAAGGCACGGCACGAGGGAGAGATGTCTGTTGGACAGCATCATTATATGAGTGAGAAATAAGTTTATGTGTGTTAAACCACTGCGATTTTGCTAATGTCAAACCACTGCATCCTTTGCAGTAGCGGCATAATCTAGTCTATCCTGATAAATACAGCAGGGTGTACCAAGGAGTAGAGGGTGAAATGAAACTATGAATTTGTAGAAATACTCACAAAATCTTTCAAAGAATAAAATGCTCCTTCCAACATTTAAAAATAATTAGTGGTGCACACAATATATACACCGAAACCACATCATCTTAATAGATGCAGAAAAAGTATTTTCAAGACTCCAACACCTTGTTATGATAGAAGCACTCAACAAACTAGGGGAAATGAACTTCCTCAAACTAATAAAGGGGATCTATAAAAAATTCACAGCTAATGTCATACAAAACAGTGAGAGAATGATTGATTTCCGTTTAAGGTCAGGAGGAGGTGAGCATGGGCATTCTCACCAGCCATATTCAACATTACATTGCAAGTTCTAGCCAGAGCAATTAAGCAAGAAATAAAATAAAGTCATCTAGACTTAAAAGGAAGAAAGAAATAAGTTATATTTACAGGTGGTAAGGTCTTATATATAGAAAACCCCACAAAATTTTTAAATCTAATAAATGAATTTAGCAAGGCTGTAGTGTATAAGATCAATGTATGAAAATCCATTGTAGTTCTATACATTAGCAATGAACAAACCAAAGTGAAGTTAGGAGAACAACTCAAATTACAATAGAATCAGAAAGGACATATCATTTAAGAATTCATTAAACAGAAATGCAAGATGTGTACAATGAAAACCATAGAACATTATTGAAAGAAAGACCAAAATAAATTGAAAGTCAGTCTATGTTCATAGATTGAGACTTAATACTGCTAAGATAGTAATATTCCCAAACTAACCTATTGATTCAAAACAATTCCTGTCAAAATCTCAAATACCTTTTATTTTTCTCTTGAAGAAAATTGATGAACCTATATTAAAGTATATATGAAAATTAAAGGGACCCAGAATGGCCAAAACAATCCTGAAAAAGAACAAAGTTGGAGAACTTACTCAAAAAGAATATTTTTTTCCCTAAAATTAGCAAGTTCAAAACAATGCTTTTCAGAGGAGAATTATCTATTTTAAGCATAAAGTATTTATTATTAATTTTATGTTTAAAATAGAGAAGTCAGGCTAGGCTAGGTAATTTTTCAAAAATGTCTCCAAAACTTTTAAAACACAATTTATTACTTGCTCTTATTCCATTTCTACTGTAGATTAGGTGGAGGCTTTCTCTACATTTCCCCACCTCAGGACCTAGCCTAAGGCAGCAGCCACGATCTCCAATATCGTTGGGTTGTGTGACAAAATGCTAGCTCAGGTGTATCTTGCACCAGTGATTAAATGTGCTGCCTAGAATTGACATATGTTGTTTTTGTTTATAGTTCCCTAGAACCAGTCGCACGGTGGCACCCTACCAGATGGGCCCCCAGTGTAATTCTTCCATAGGCTCCCAAGACAAGAAAATGCTATTTTGTGTTGAAGAGATTAATAGGTTGCATCTATAAAAATTTTTTTAATCAGGCAAAAAGTATGTTTGTTGGTAACACCCAAGAGGTAACTGCCTCTAACAAGTTGGTCTGCACTCACACATGTATGCAGTTTAGTTTAAAATTAAATGTCACTCTGAAATCAGACACTGCCTCCTCTCAGTAACATTTCCCCATGCTAAGAGAAAGAGATTTGAGACCACCTTATTCCTTTTATCTGCTGCATGGTATTCCACAGCTGAATCATCCAGATGCCTTTGTTGAATCTGGAGTTAATTAACTTCTATGGAAGAATATTTAATGTCTTCCTCTATTTTTGATAGTATTAAATATTTTTCAGTTAATTCTCTTGAAAATATATCTTCACTGACAGTAAATGTTTGTGATTGAATAAAGACGCCAACAAACAAGCAAATGAAGATAACCAATCACCAAAGATTAAAGATTTTAAACACACAATGCAAGAAGTGAAAATTGTATTATGCAAACCTTTTATACACTGCTCAGCATATTTCAGGCTGGCAGTAAAGGCAGTGAAAATTCTAGCTATGTTAATGTAATAGGTCATTCGTATTAGCATTTCTAGAGTTCCTTTAAACCTTGAATTCCTGTACAAGTAAAACATTTTCTGGATCATAAAATTAACATTGACTCCTAGAGCCTGAGAAACTAAGGTATATTGCAATGCTATGCCCTATCTGGGAAGTCTGAAGCTCCTGAGAAATGAACAAGATACTATGTGACTTCTTACTTATTTTTTACCTTCAGCTCTAATTCCTGGGTCATGTACACAGAACGAATAGTGATGAAGTGAGACATCTGAATGGAGAGGTAGTGTGGGTTTTAACAGTTGAGACCAATCGTGAGTACACTAGCTTGAAAAGCTCCGTGGCTCTGACTAGACTTTGGAAGTATTCACAGTTCCCAAGGAGAGTGGCCTTGGCAGTTCTCTGTTTTGATGAGTTAAGTAGTTTGCATTTGGTTGGAGGGTGGGGGAGAGGTGGTTACTGGGGAAGATAAATGAGTTCCTCAGTTTATGAACTTCCCAGGCTACTCAACTCAGGCTAGCAACTACTTGATGGGCTTCTCTCACTGGGAGACCGTCAGCACCACGCTTGGAACCCTGCAGGAAAAGTAAACCCCACTGAACCCAGAAACATACTGAGGAGCACTTGAGTCGTGTTAGTAAGTCCTAAATAAGGGGAATAAAATCAGAGGAGCATGCTAGAGATAGGGTGCATCTTTATTTGGGAAAGATTTTTAACAATTAATTATAAAAAGTGACAGAAAGCATACGAAAAAAATTCTTCAAGCTAATATATCTCATTCCTCAATTCATGCTATATACGGTATGCATAGTGTAGTTAAAAATATATTGGGTTTGGCAATTTTATTTATGTAGTTATCTTTATTTTTTAAGAGAGAGATCATTTGATCAAGGAGATTAGGAGGAAGGTATATAATTAGGAATTACAGCAAATTCTCATTTCTGATTTAAGCATGTAGAAGAGGAATGTATTAGTTAGCTCATGCTGCACAAGAAAATACTGTATCTTACACAAGAATGTATTTCTCAGAGTTCTGGAGGCTGGAAGTCTAAGATCAAGTTGCAGGATAGTGGATTTCATTCTGATGCTTTTCTTCCCGACCAATAGGTAACCATCGCCTCAGTGTGTCCTCATGTGACCTCTTCCTTGTTTTAGCACAAGGAGAGACAGAGACGTTGTCTCCTGTCTCCTCATAAAGCCACTAAGCTTACCAGGAAATCCCCACCCTCATGACCTCATCAAGCCAAATTACCTCCCAGAAGCCCATCTCCAAATATGTATGTCACATTGGGGTTGATGCTCCGGTTGATGAACTTAGTGGGGTGAGGGGCACACAATCTTCCCAACCACAACCAATGATGTTCAACTCTTTGCTTGACAAACAGTTACCAAGAAGTTCCTGGAAAATTAAATTCTAAAAAATACATAATTGGATCATCTCTAACTTAAAAGCTTCTCCTCTGAGTGATGGTTTCCTGTGTTCTTGCTATGGATGGAATCTATCTTCAACCCTACTCACAACCCTTACATAAAATCCTGGTGGGCTTTTTCTCATTTTAAAATATGATTCAGATGGAAATTAAAGAAAGAGACAAGAAAAACACAACTGAAACACTGATTTCAGGGGCTGATTCCTTGATGCCTTCCTGTTTACCAGTTTCCCCGTTCTATATTAATTTGATTTCACTTGGTTACCCATCTGAAATTCCACAATTATTGAACTATTTGGGTTAATAATCATCAATTGTTAAAATGTAAATATATTTGTGTGTGTGTGTTAAAGAGGAAAATGCTGTATTAACACAATATCGATTCTTTGGACAGGTCAAGCCCTTTCTTTGCTGCTAGCTGGTTGAGGCTAACGGCACTGAAATGACAGAAGTTGTGTGAGGGAATAGAGTGAGGGGGAAGATGTAAGAGAGGACAGAATAATAAACCAATTGTTTCCCTTAGCATCTGAACATCTCAAAAGGGGACAGTCCCATTGATATTAGCTGGATGAGGGAAATGAAAGATTACCACCAATCTTTATAAAGGATTCTGGAAAGTGGGTCTTGAGGCTTTTGAAAGGATTTCCTGTGTGTGGGTTCTAACTTTTATTACTTTACCTTCTTCATCAGGACTTCCTAGCCTGGGTCTTGAGGGCTATCTTATCTGTGCTATCACTGTCAATAAATTGTTAACTGCCTGTAATTTGCACTGGAAAATGAAGGATCCCAGCCTCTTTCTGAAAAAGAGTACAATTTTAGGAATATAGGGAAGGTGACTATTGATTGATGCCTAGGATCGTATTTAGGGTTTCACCATATGTGGTGAAATAGCAAAAGAATGCTGGACCCTGGGATTCTAGAATTTGCCTTGCCTTGTATAGCTGAGTCATGTAGCATGAAGTATTTCTTAGCCTTTGTCTTTCTTAGAATAATCCTAATCCCTTGTAGAACCAGCACAGTGCTTTCTGTACAAACCAGACATTCAGAACCTTAAATTTTATTTTATGTAGAAAGGTCTCAGGTGATGTCTTTCTGGATTAGATACACTTTGGACATTAGCAGCAGTGCTATATTTCTTACACTGGAAGGAAGAGAGTCAAGGCAAATAAGAATAGCCTGTTTATTTTGTGTCTCATTCTTTATGTTTTATTCCTCATTAAATTTGAATAATTAGGGATATCAGATTCACCCTTCAGACAGTGGGCTATCAATTTCAGTCTCCTGCACCTGGGTACTGCAGCCACACTACTGTTTCTTTTCTTTTCTTTCTTTCTTTCTTTCTTTCTTTCTTTCTTTCTTTCTTTCTTTCTCTTTCTTTTTTTAGCAGGAATCGAACTCATGACCTCACGCTTGCCAGGAAGGCACTTGTACCGCTGAGCTAAATCCCCAGCCCACACACTACTGTTTCTATTACTGCTCATTCAGTGTCATACACATAGCATTGGCCAACAGTTCCCTTGCATAGTTTCTGCTAAATATTGCAGGATGGAGCAGTACCTTTATTTGCTCTGTCCAGTTTTAAATACTTAACCAGGTAGCAGAGACTCCATTGGAGCAGGTGAGGTGCCTGGGATCCTCCTTGAATGCATTGCTCTTTTCTTGTCCTCAGACTTGCTAGTTTGAGGATAAAGAGAAGCAGCACTGGGTAGCTGAGGATAGAAGAGAAAGTGAAACTCTTATATTGGGACTTCTCTCTGAGAGTCAATTCATGTTCCTTTTGATCAAAGACATGGTTAATCTTAATTGTCAACTCGGTTGGCTTGAGAGATGTCTAGATTAATAAATCACACTTTTGGATGTGTCTGCATGTGTCATAAGGACCTTATCTGAGAGAGTATATCTGGTTTTTGGTTCCTTCCTCTCAGTCCCTTACTCTCTGCTTCCTAGATGCCATGAGTTGAGCGATCCAGCTGACCATGGACTGAAATCTCTGAAACCATAAGCTAAATAAACTTCTCTTTCTTTATGTTTCAGCTATCAGATATTTTGTCCCAGCAATGCAAAAATGACTAATTCATTTACTGAGCAGAGTAAGCCTGGGTTACCCAGGAAGGTGACTATGACATGCAAAACACAACTTCCAGGTGCTTCCAGGGTGCATACTTCTAAATATGTATACAGTTTGAATGAAGTGAAGAAATAAATCACCTACTTAGAAAGATAGAAGTTGAATTATGAATAATGTCCAGCTGGCGATCTGTAGGTGGGGTTTGAAGGTATTCTTTGGCCTCCTTGGTGCTGTGAAACAGTCTGTGACTGCCAGGGCGAGGAACGAGATTAGTCAGTGGCACTGGGCTGTCACTATTTGTTTTTTACATACTGTTTATTCGTATAACAGTTCTGCTTTACTTGCTTTCTCAGACAGTGATCCTCTGGAGCAAAGAGAAAGGCAACAGTGCAACCAAGCTGAGGTTTGTAGACCCGATCTATGTAAAATGACGTACGTACACTGACTGCTTTTTGTTTTCCTGTAGTATAAAGGTTCTTTCTCCTCTTTTGAAGCAAAACATTCAGCGAATCAATGTATTTCAATTTATTTATATAATGAAATTACGTGACAGTGAGAAGTGTATAAACTAGAGTAACATCTATCAGAGTGGATATATCTAAAACTGATGGAAAAAACTTTCCACAAATTGCGTATGCATGATAGACATGATTTATGCAAAACACAAAAATATGCAAAGATTTTAATATTTCATCTCAGAAAATTTATACATGTATGAAAGGATAGAAACATGCTTCAAGGTGGTAACTTCCAAATTCGGAATCAGGATTCTTTCTAGCAGGAGTTGGAGAGGAAGTATTTCGAGGGAATATGTAAAGAACCACAACTATTCTTGTAAGATTTAATTTTTTAAGGTGAGTGATGACGCCAAACGTATTATTTATTTTGTTATCCATATATTTTATGTATTCAAGACATTTTACAATAAATAAAATAAAATTAATGAAATAAGAGCAGATTGGCTTCAGTCTCTAAACCATTAAATTTTAAAATTCCAATATGTATTCGTTTTCATCAGTTGCCAAATTTTAGATAGGGAAGGTGACAATTTATAATTTCAAAACTTCAAAACTCAATGAATTGCTTTTAGCAGGTGAAGCTTGATTAGAGTTTGATTCTGAAACAAATTCACAGCATTATGTCCACTTAATTAATGATGAGAAACACAAGATTTTAAATAAATGCTGCTGTAGCTGCCCTTTTTCTCGAGTAACTCCATAATTTGTGTATTAATTTACAAAGTAATTATTGATGCTGTTAAACCTATTGCTCTGGAGTAGGTATTAGGGTAGGTGGGGATGGGAAAAAGTTTTATTTATTAAATGTGGAATACAGAATTGAAGGTAGAAAAAAATTAGAAAGCCAGGGCCGGGGATTTAGCTCAGTGGCTTAAGCGCCTGCCTGGCAAGCGCGAGGTCGTGAGTTCGATCCCTGGTACCAAAAAAAAAAAAAAAAATTAGAAAGCCCACGGTGAATGGTAGCTAGCTTCTGAGAAGGAAATGCAGCAATGATGGACATAAACCCAGTAGGAGCAGCAGCACCAGACTGGGTGGGTGGGGTGGCCTTGGAGTAGACCTGGAGGGAGTGGCGCAAACTGCCCTTGGGTCAGGGCCTGTTGTAGCTGAAACCAAACCAAACCTCTCAGTCAGTTTGGGCTCACCTGGATTCTTCTCCCTTGGATTCCTAAATTCCTTTATCTCAAATCCTGTGAGACAGCCTTTATCTCATGAAAATCTGTAAAATCTGCTCTGGACCGGGAGCCAAACTGATGTGGCCCAGATCTGTGGAAACACTCACATCCAGCATGCTCAAGGATACCAGAGGCACCCTGGGAGAATGGAGATGCAGAAGCAGAGGAAGAGAAATGATGTGATTTCTTTTTTAACTGAGGAGAGAGATAGCAGAACTGAGTGAGGTCTGCGAGGAAATTTATATGAGGGGCTAAACAAATGAATTCTGTGCCCGCCTCTTGAAGTCTCCTCAATGCCACGTTCATTTCTCTTTTTTGATTACCAGGTAGTGCTGTCCCCAGGCTCCTGGGGCACACTTCCTTCCCATGAAGCGCAAACTACCCCTCAGGGCTTAAAGACAGGTGGATGACAGATGATCAGGGAATGCACCTCTTAATCAAGCTGCCATATTCGTTCATCTAAAGAGCCACTTAAAAAACACACCTAGTGGATCTCGGCAGCCTCCAATGGCACATCTTATTTACTCCAACTTTCACTTTTGAAAAATCTAAAGGAAATTCTCATGCAGAATGACAGAAAGAGAAAGAGAACTAAAAATTTTTCTATGCAAATGGAGGACATTTTACTTTAAATTCTGTTGCTGATTTTATTAGCTGCCATCTTGACCTTATAGCCAATTTCAGGGTTGGTAACACAGAAAAAAAATGAAAACTTGCTTGGCTAGAGTGCTTTTCCAAAGGGAGCTTTTTGGCGGTTCTTTACTTGTGGGATGCTAATGACTGTTGATTGTGATGGCTTTACAGCTAAAGGAAAAGGGCTACAGTACGTTGTCCCTTAGTTTACCTACTGGGTTCTTACCTTATGTCTGGTCATAGGCTGAGTCCTTTCTTTCCAATCCAAGAGAGAAAAATCACATTTAAAACTTGTATTTCCACATATCTAGAAGAAACCAGATATTGTGGAGAATATCAACACAAAATGATACTGTTCTGGTTTTTATTTTTGCTGATATTTTTCTTCAGGAAAAGTGACTCAATAGTGAAATAGGATGGCTATTGGTTGATAAAACTCCACAAAGAGAGATTACATCCACAGATCAACAAGCAAAAAACCTTGTTTATTAAATTTCCAAATAAGTTCCATTCTGGGTGGGAACATGTGTCCTCTGAGGACTTCCCTGTCACATATTGTTCCCTGTCATATATTGCCCTCTGTGACAAACTGCTCTCTCAGTTCCATTCCTACCACCAGAAGTGATCCCAGCTACTGTTGAGATCATTTGGACCCCTTGGCTCCTGTGAAATGTCATTTAGCCATTTTTCCTCCATCAAAGCCTAGGAACTCCCATTTAAACATAGGTATAAGGAACAAAATGAAAGAACTATTGGTTCATTACTCAGTATTCTTTCTATTGTAAAATTAGTTCTAAAGCTGAGCTGTTCATAGTGAGAAGATGCCACACTAACATGCTAGATTTCTACCTTCGTGGGATTATAGATAAAGCATTTTGTTTTTTTTGGTACCATAGATTGAACTTACAACCTTACACTTGTACCACTGAGCCAAATCCCTAGCCCCTATATAAAATATCTTATCGAGTACTTCCAATTCACTTAAACATGCCCCGAACTATTCTTCCAGTGCTACAAAGATCTGCTGAGACCCAGACCAGGTGATCTATTCAATTGAAAACCTTTCGTTATCATTGAAAGATAAACTTTATTACTTTTATACAATTTATAATAACTCCTCCTTCTGGAGACCTTGATTTGTGTCTAGATCTTATTTTTTGTTGTCGTTGTTTGTTTGTTTTGCAGTAGTGGAGAATAAATCCAGGGTCTTCCTACTGAGTCATAGTCCTAGCCCTTTTCAGAGACTTTTCTTTGTTTCTCTTATTACATAAATATTGGATTAGCTAAGTAATCCGCAGACACAGTGAGGTTTTAATTTTTGATGTTACTAGAGTTGAAAGTGTAGCAATAAAATGTGTGAATGTTACCCTTAAGACCTGCAGTGGATTCAAGGCCAGGTAAATTGCTATTCTGTGATATGAAAGGGACTTCTAGATACTACTTGGAAAACACGTATGACATAAGCCCCGACTGGGGTTGGGTTCTTAGAGGGCAAAACACCCCATAGCGCTTAGTGAGACATTTTCATCTGAGATTTATACAATCTGACATTGACATTCATTTAGCTCAAATCACAAGTGAAGTAATTCACTCTTTAATGAAGTGCACCCTGCATGACATATTGACTATGCAAGCTGACAATCATGGCTTTAAAACAGGCCTAGGTTACATTTACTTTTGCCATTGAAAATAGGTTATCAGTTAATAAACTTAGAACAAGGCCTGCTGACTTGCTATTCTTCAGAAGTATTTTATTGGAGCATTGAGGAATCATGTGCTAAAATTAAAACTATTGTTAGTGGCAAGAAAGAGTGGAAAAGAAAAATAGAAAATAAAGTATTATGAACATCTGTGTGTATTCTACGTGGTTTCACTCATTGCTACAATTGTGTCCCATTTATGGTTTTTCATCTCATTTGTATATAAATAAGCTACAAATATTATGATATTTCACTTCTAAATACTTTAGGATGAATCTCCTAAAAAAACGAAAACATTATTCTATATAGTACATTTAAAATAGCATTCCAATAACCTAAGAAAACTAACAATTCACGTAGCCTAACATATTTTGATTTTTGCAATTGTTATTTATGTGTGTCTCAAAGTTATTTGTTTTCTTGGCGGGGGAGTACCAGGGATTGAACTCACAACCTTGCATTTGCCAAGCAGGCACTTACGCTGCTGAGCTAAACCCCTGGCCCTCAAAGTTATTTTTTCAAAACACAGAATGAAATTAACATTTGCAATTTGCATTTGGCTGTTATGCATTTGTACAGAATTTTATGAAGAGGAGAAATGGAAGCACAGGAACTTTGATTTGTAGAGATCTATCTGAAAGGGCTCCTGATAAAGTGCTAGTTTTGTCTTGTCCCAAATTGTTCCTAGTAGATCTCATTTATAATATGTGTAATCAACATTAGTTGTCTTTTTTTTCCCTAAAAGACTGTTTTTTTGAGACAGGGTCTTGCCTTGTGGTTCAGGCTGGCCCTAAACTGTTTATGTAGCCAAAGTTGACCTCAAATTTGTGGCAATTCTTCTGCCTCAGCCTCCCAAGTGCTGAAACTACATACGGGTGCTACCATGTCCAGCTCCTAAATTATTTTGCTCTCTTTATTATTTTACTATATTTAAATTGGTGGGCAAGTAGAAAATGCTATTACTCAGTAATAATTTCTAAAACTTCAATCTCGTAGACCTATTGTGTGATTTATTCTGTTTTCAAAATAAATATGATTAAAACTTCAAATCTAAAGGGTTCTTCCCAGCTTCACTCAAAAGAGGAGAAGAATCATAAACTTTCCTGTTAAGCAAAAGTTTTTGAGCATAATGTTTAAAATGAATTATCATTTTTTAAAGAACTGAATTTTCTTTTAATTTAGAATTTTACTTAGTCTCTTAAAAGTAAAATGTTATAATCAAAAATGGAAAGGAAGAAATGAATTTCAAAAAACATTTCCTGGAGAATGCATAGGGGTTTTATGACTGCTATGGGCATATAGAGATCAAGTTTAAGAGAATGTGCTTGAATTTTAGTGTTGCAAATGTCCTTCTCATCCATAATTACACATGTTTAAGGTGCCCTGAAGCGGCTGTATAATTGCTCTAGAGTTGTATCTAAAGGAAATATTGAGAAACTGCATTTCATGAACTAACTTTGCATGCGTCTTATGTACTCAATTTTATATCATCACATTTTCATTAGCAGTGTGAAAGCAATCATAGAAAGTAGAAAACTGTGACCTCTTAGGTTCATTTTGCAGAGCTCAGTAATTTTTTCTTTAAAAAGAAGCAAAACAATATTATCCTTTCTACATTAAATCATAAAAGGCTTACAATCAATGCAGTATGTTTGGAAACAAAGCTGAACATATCTTTGAATTGGTGAATGTTATTGAATTTTACAATCAGCTAGAAGTTTTTCCCCATTATTATTTTTTAAATTTTAAAGGGAATAAAACAACAGTAAAATGAAACAAAACAGAACAGTGATAGGACTGTAGGAAATCCACAGTCGTTACTATGCTGCACATTGGGATCCTCTAAATAGTTGCTTGGACTACTGGCCCCGGGCTTACACAGCCAATCAAACAACACAAATGTCAGGACGCTTCCCTGCTTCAGTTATTATCTCAGCCTGTGCTGAGTGCGGCTGCTGACGGGTGTGTGAGGGAACAGGGGTTGGAGGCAGCTTCCTCCCTGGTTCTTCCCAGCTGGCAGGGCTTGCTTCCTTGCTGGTTTTCCCCGGATGGTAGGGCTGCTGCTGGTACATGGCGGGCTGCACGGCTTCCTCGCTGATTCTCCCCAGCCGGCAGGTCCTTCACTGGCACATGGGAGGGCTACATGCCTTCCTTGCTGCATCTCCCCATCTGGAAGGGCTGCCACTCCTGGTTTTATTTTTGCTGGATTCCTAAATTGTCTCTCTCCATGAGCTTCAAGTCTCAGTTCAGATCCTTCCTGTGTCTGTGGGACTCACCTCCCTCCTCCTTCTCTTCCTCATGTTGCTGTATTCTAGGGTCTGGACACCAAAACTTGGAGAGGTTCTTCCTCTGCTGCTCACTGCTCCACCATTTTCCTGGAAGTCTCTATTCGTTTTGATAAAAGATTTATTTCTTCACTTCTGAGACACACTTTTTACCTTTTAGCACCTGAATAAAGGAGTATCTTAAAAGAAATGTCATGTAATATTTAAAATTTGAGGTATTTTTGGTTTCCTTAGTGTTATAGAGAAAGTGATGATTTTTATAATTAATGGTTTCTTAGTTTTAAGGATGCACAGTGCTAAACAATACACTATTATCCTGTACTACAATATACTATTTCCATGAGTAATTCATAAAAAAGCACTGTAGTTTCTTACGAGTACTCTGGAACTAAATATTTGTCTGACTAAGAAATTAGATATATATTCCCAAAGGGATTAAAAGGTAGAAGATAGACGACCTCTTGATAAATCAACAAACATTAAGCTAGACTTATTAAAATACTAGTGGCTGATTACCAAGTGCCTTTTAAAGGAATATAATTTAATGTTTTTAATCTAGTAAGTCATTCTATTTCTTATTTTTGCCTGATTTATTTAGAGAAGGTCAACTTTCCAGAATAGCTGCATTCAGGTGTCAAACCAGTTCTACTATTATGTGAAATAATACTTTCAAATCCCAGGTAACATGGATTTCATCTTGGAAGTCAGTCTGGGAGGATTCTTTCTGCAGAAAAATAAACCATTTTGTTACTGAAAGCAATCTTAATATTAGAAGAAATAGTTCACAGATCATTCTTAAGATATCAAAGTTTTGTAGTCACAATTTCTTTGCATTCAAGGATGTTGTAACTAGACGCATTCACCTCTTGGAAAATCTGTAGTGGCTGAAGAATAGCAGTTGCTTCTACAATGTGACTAAGTCTGGATACTCTTAATGCTGTTATAGAGCGTGCTTTCATGTTCTCAGGAGGCCTCCCTAACTGGAGCATGGTGCCTTCTGTGTACATGCACATATCCTGATAACTGTACACACTTCTCATGCAGTTTAGGGTTATTCTGGCCTTGTTTATGAAAACACTGTTTGATATAAAACTTTTAAGTGTTGCGTGTAGTATCACTAATGATGGGCAAAATAAATACATGCCCCAGTGAACCAGCTGAACTGGGTTGCAACTCTTAAACAGCAATTCAGCATATGCAAAGACCCTTATTTATTTCTTGAAAAATATACCTGTCTGCACAATTCTCTGTAATGAACACAAGGTTCTTTCAGAGAAGAACATTTTTCCTCAGACTCCTGGATACTGTGACTGTATATTAGGTAATTCACTTTGTAAGAGGATTAGGACCTTTTCCCATTTTATTTTTTGGTACTTTTTCTTGATATAAGTCTGTATATATAAGAAATGCACACAAATGATAAGCTTACTGAATTTTCACTAACTGAATGTCCCTGCATGCGCAGCATAGAAGTCAGGACATTTCCAGCTCTCTTGTACATTCCCTCGTGTCCCTTCAACCCAACCACTCCAACAGGAACTTCAGTACTTCACTCATTTTAATCTCAGCAAGTGAATTTGTTGGACCTTTTGCCCAGAAGAAATAAAATAGGATCACGGAGGGAGCAACACTCAAAAGGGTTGTGAGAGGCGCAAAGGGGATTGTGTTGATACAGATATTGTACTTCCAGTAGGTGGAAAGTTGGGGGTTTCTGAGTCAAATAAGCAGAGATTTAACTGAAATAAATGCTGCAGAAATCTATAGCCAGCAGGAAAGCTCGAATAACTAACTCTATGAATGTCAAAAGGTAAAGTGGACCTCCTTCTATATCCACTAGCCTTACAGTTTATATGAACCCCCAAATGTGATCAGTGCTGTGACCAGAAGAATTGCCCTGTGAAATAGTTTGAGGTTCCTTTCTTGATATTGATGGATAGCAAGGAGTAAAGAGAGGCAGAGGGGGAGGGGAGGTCAGTACGTCCCAGCCGCCTTTGCTGATGGGTTGGCATGAAAGGAAATGGCCTGGAACCATCAACTCCTTTTCAAGGGGTTGTCAACTCAAACTTTAGAAAAATAATTCGAGAGATGTTAATGTTTGACTCCGAGGCTTTCAATTGTGTGTGGCACAGAAGTGGGGGTGGGGCATGCTATGTCACTGAAATATGTAGTTAACGCCGGCCCTTATTTCTGAGACTGCACCCTTGCCTGTATGATTTAGCATGACAACCAGATTATATTTATATAATTAATTAATGTTTGCTTGACCACTTTTATCCAATTTCTTTCCATAGCACATAAAAGAGAACCTAACATAAATTTTTCTTTCAAAACAATTGACTTAGCAACTGCTGACCTTCTGTTCTGTCATTCCAAGGATTGATTGGATATTGTTGAATTGTTTCATTCTACAGTAATTAAACATAAAATTAATTATGCTAGTAACCCATTATTTCTCTGAACCAAGGACTAAGTCATTTGTTTTCGCTTGGTTACTCTGAGGATCTGCCATTAGATGAACAGGGGAAAGAAGATGATATTGTTGTAAACAGAAACTAAGTATTTTAAAACCAAAAATGTAATCTGAAAGCTTCTAATTTCCATATGCATAGCATATTGAATTTGTTAATGAATTTAGGTCGTAAATTTTTTACCTTGTGATATGGTCATTTAAATATTTTCTCAGGTGGCTAATCATTTAGAAAACATGTCAAAGCAGAATATATGTTAAGAAAGAGAGATAGATGAATAAAACTGCATGCTTCAGTAAAGCCATCATGAATCTCTAATTTGTGATTTGGTTTGCTGCTCACTCAAAATGAAATTTACTTCATAAGTCATTTTCTTTGTTAGTTTTGTATAGAAAATGCTTAGGATTACCCTGCTATCACAAGCATTGAATCTGGTACTGAGAGGCATACCAGTCTGACAGGACTAAATTATCCAAACGCATGTGCTGATAGAAACCAAAATAGGTTTTTGCAGTTTTCATTAGTGCAGGTCATATTAATTTAATTAACATGATTGAAGATAACATCGTTGGATGAAGCAGCAGAGAACTAGGCTCGGCCCATTACTCACCCAGAGGCTATAAAATGGTGCACCTGACAAATGGGTGTGCAATCTTAGATTTTATACATTTGAATCTGCCTTTTACTACAGTCTTCTCTATGACTTTAGGATACGTTGCTGCCACTCGATGAAAGTCTCGATGCTCTTGAAGTTTCATGGTCCTGATCAATATCTCAAATATTGAGCAAATTCTTGAATTACAGTCATACTTCATGTAGCTTTCAAAGCTATTATTTTGTTGTTTTACATATATAAATAAAAAATTATATAAAATATATCTTAATACATATTTAATATATATTTATATATATAAAATATATATATATTTTCTAAGAATCCCATTTCTTTTTAGTTAAGGCTGTAAGTTTCAACACCTTACTCTTCTGGTCACAAAGGTGAGTGCAGGGACCAGGAGAACTCATGAATGTTTCTTTTCACCATTTGTCTAATTGGAAATAATAAAGGAATGTGCTTGTCATAGAGAAGTTGCCTATCCAGGATCCATTCTTTCTTTTTCCCTTATGAAGAAAATCTTACCACTGTTGTTTTTCTTTTTGAGTGGCAGCATTTCTCATAGGAAATACTGTAGCCATCTTGCTGAAGTTAACCATGGCTGTGTTTTCCAGTTCTGACCAAGTGGTACAAATAGAAGTTTAAGATATGGAGCTCTGGCAAGCTATTCTCTTTGTAACACGAGGAATCAGACTCGATCAACAAGTGACATTTGCCCTTCCTCCTTTCTCTTCTTCTGCTTGAAACTTGTGTACCATGGGCTGGTCTCAAGTCTGCTAGGAAGCATGGAACAGGAATTGGAATATGACCAGCTCAAGAAGCTGTCTCCTACATGGTCTCCTCAATTTCAGAATTTCTGCTGTTAGAAAAATAAAAATTATAGTTAGTTTTTGCTGTGATGAGAATAAGTTCTTGTCATATTCAGTGGATACAATCTAACAGCTATAATCCTTTTCCTAGTTAAAGTGGCTTTGTAGAGGTCTGCCTGAGAAAATGAAATCAGTCCACAAAAAAAAGTCAGGAGATCAGTAAAAACTTTTGATTTTGTGCCCAGAATTTCTGTACCTTGAGTTGCATTATAGGAACCAGTGTAACCCTGATCTGCCGAAGTATCCCAAAGGCAGTTTCTATCACTTTCAAATAAAACAGTTCTTGGAGATATGATAATCAAAACACATTCTTCACACAGCAAATATCCAAAACCTAGTACTCTTAAAAGAGGAGACCCACGTGACTGCTCTGACAGCAGGGCGTGCTGGGTTGGGGGCTCTGCAGCATTGCTTGAGCTTCTGTTTTCTATATAAAAAGGTGAGTAGAAGACTCATTTCCAGTGATTCTGTGTGCATGAGAATAGGCTGGCAGGAACAGTGCGTATATAATTCACTTAGGAAAGAATTGTACTTAGAAATTTCGCATGAACACCTATTTCTAGAAATTAATGACAACATCAGCCACAACAATAAGAACGAGGTTGTGGCACAAGTAGGAATGAGCTGCAGATATGGTCACACAAGCTGTATCGATATAGGAAGGTGAGGTGTCTACAGGGAAAAACGTGAAGCAAGCTTTTCCTAAGGATTAAATGACTTCTCACCATTGAATTTCAGATCTGAAGACTTTCATCTTTCTTTTTTTTTTTTTTTTTTTGCGGTACTGGGGATCGAACTCACAACCTCACGCTTGCCACGCAGGTGCTTATGCCACTGAGCTAAATCCCCAGCCAGACTTTCATCTTTGAAGACTCAAAACCATCATCATAATAACAATAATTATGGACAACTACAAATTGTGAACTCTGCTAAGTATTTTACATGCATTATCCCACTTTATCCTCACTGATGCTTTGAGATGTGTAATCATACTTTCATTATTCCCATTTTATACCTAGTTTAGTTTTTGTAGTTATGATCTAAGTAATTTTCAATTTGAAAAGAGTTGAGGCTTGGTATTTGCTTTTTTTTGGTAATAAAGCAGAGAAATTTGAATGTCAGAATCCGTATCTTGATTCCAAAGATATTTCTGTATTTTCTCACTGCTTAGTGAAAAAAAAAAAAGATAGGTTTTAAAGGAAATGTTGATTGGGAGTTATTTGTGTAATTGCATCCAAAACTATTTACTTTATTAATACACCAGTGCAGAAGAGGCTTTTTCTATTTTAGGGAAGAGTAGATATTCAGAGGTACTCTCTAAAGTCAAGTTGCACTGATGTGGAAGAAGATTTGAGATACTCAAAATCTGTGTATACAAGCACAAAACTGTCTTAGTAATACTGATTTAGAGTGAAGAATCCATCAAAATGGCTTCTGTCTGGACCATTTTTGCCTTCTGTACTGTGTTCTGAAGGACAAAAAAAGCCAACATTTGTTGACTCCCTTTTGTGCAGCGGGCATTGGACTAAGTCTTCTTCAAACCACAACTCGTTTAGTTGCTAAGGCAGCCCAGCCTGCAGGTATAATTGTTTCCATTGCACACAGGAGGCTCACGGGGAAGGTCACCAGAAGTGTGACTGCAGCCTTGAACCTGGAGCACTAAGCTTCTGGAGTCCAAGCTCATGCAGGGGTAGGAGTGTAGGCTATCTGTTTTGCAAGTTCCATGATGGAAACCATGGAAAAGTTTGGATGAAGGGAAATCATCAGCTATAGATTGTGTCTCGTCTTGTCTTCTAAGTTGGGACTAGCTCAGAATAAATCTTCTAATTTGAAGAAAATTTATTGTATTGGCTACATGACTAGACTCGCTTTCACTTTGCAAAAGTGTTCTCTGGAATGCTGGACCTATCCTGAAAGCAAACATTGGGTAAGTTTACTGCACTGATGCATGGCCTTCTTCCTCAAAAGAGATTGATGTAAAGTATTATTTGATGCCTTTCTAGCACGGGATGTAGAGAATAAGAAGACAAGATTCCCTGCTTGATCTCTTCTGCATTGAGTAAAGGTATAAATGAAATTATTTCAATCCCTTGTGAATCTAAAACAATCAAGAGACAAAAACCAGAAAAAGCTCTTATCCCTTGGAAGAGGGGACATAGAAAGGTAAAATTTAGTTACTTCATTTTACTATCAGTAGTGTAATGGATTTGGGCCCATTCAAAAATAACTGGTATCTCTTATGCTATCTCTCTATTTCTTCCTTCCATTTAAATAAGATCTGGAAATTCTTACAACCCCTCAGAGACACAGATAACAAAAACTTCCTTTTAGTAACCCTGTAAGCCCATCTCAGTGTTTAATAACCCTTTTGTAAGGACATTTTCCCCTCTAGAGCAAACTTAAATCATCTTGCTACAGGTTAATTCCATTTCCTCTCTTCTCTCTAGTGAGGAGAAAGAACAGCTGCTCACCATCTTCCCAGAGTAGAATTGAACACACCTGAACCGAGAGATATCAAATCACTGTCAGACCCACATTATTCAAGCAAAATAGCCCTGGCATGTCAGTAGTTCTCCAGTGGTTCTCTTAACAGAAGATCAACATCCTCAGAACCCTATCAGGAATGCAGATTCTCAGACTACAGTTTGGAACTGCAGAATCAAAAGTTCTGGAGGTGAGTCCAGCCATTAGTGTTTCATGAAGATTTGCAGATGATTTTTGTGCTTCCTGAAGTTCGAGAACTACTGGTATTGCAGGTATCTCATCAGATATGGGTGATTATTACTAACTATCCTAATAATCCACGCATTCCTGTGTTGGTACACAGCTCTGTATAAGAGAATACGTGTATTTATGTATTCCTTTATATGAGCTTTCTTTGGCTTGTAGTTGCATATAGATTTCTATGCAATTGAAATCTAATAGACACAATGAAGTTATCTGGGCAATTATTCAGAGCTGGCAGCTTGGCTGTGTTTACCTGCCCTTATGTAATAAGTGTTTTTGTTTTTCTTTTCTTTCTTTTTTTTTGGTACCAAGAATCAAACTCATGACCTCACACTTGCCAGGCAGGCGCTTACACCTCTGAGCTATCTCCCCAGCCCCTATAATAAGTGTGTAAGTTATAAAAATGGTATATGAATGAGGAAGAGAAAAGTAATAAAAAAGAAAAACTTTTAAACAGATAACCACTTTTAACTCTCTCTCTTTTTTTAGATCTCTTAGGCTTCCTAGAAATGCATATATTCTTCCTAAGAATGCATATATTGGGGCTGGGGATTTAGCTCAGTGGCTTAAGCGCCTGCCTGGCAAGTGCGAGGTTGTGAGTTCGTGTCTTACCAAAAAAAAAAAAAAAAAAAAAAAAGAATGTATATAGTCTCCTAAGGCTTCCTAAGAATCATATATTATACTCTGAATAATGCCTGGAAACCTGCATTTCATAATTAAGAACATCCTACTAATGCCAACAACTGATACACATAAATGCGCAGAAATTTTTAATAGCCGTATAATCAGTTGCCTATTAATGAATCTGTAGTTTATTCTCACTTTTTTTAACTATTGTAGAAAACTGGAGCTCCATGAATTCTTGTGTGGTCCAGGACCTTACTGTTTTATTTTACAAGCTTCATAAAGAATTTATGTTAACTGAACTTTTATTTTCTTACAACACATTCACTTCTCACAGTTTATTTTAGGTACTATTTTGGTTTATAATTAAACATGACTGGAAAAAACTTTTTAAAAAACTTATACAGTGTTTTCTACACAGAGATAGTGCTGTTATTCTTAAAGAATAGAAGGAAGTTTAATTGATTCATTAATTTATACTTAAATTGATTCATTGGTACATTTTCCTTGATTGGCTGTGACTACAACCATGTCTTTTTAGAAAGACCTAGGAACAGTTTTGCTTGTGTCATGTGACAAAATAAGTGAGCTTGAGAATTGAATCTCTGGCTTTAGCCTCATGAATATACAACCGGAGAATGAATTTCAGTGGTAGAATAACTATATAGAAGAATTATAGCCCGAGGAAGGTTGCGAGTTTCTTCCAAGCATTTTGAACATTGGAGCTGTGCAATAGCAGTACTTGTACAGTTGGTAGCAACCACATTTTACACCTTATCCTTTGCAGAAACTTGAGTGCACAATAGCATGACTGGCAGGGAGCTAAGCTGCACCCCGTCTGCATCCTTCCTCTAACTCTTCTGTAGTAAAAGACTTCCTCCCTGTTTTTCACTCAAGCTTAGCTTTGGGGATCTTGATTCTAGGGAGACGAATGTCTTGAAATTTACTCCGATTCCTTAACTTCAGTGTTGATTTGTCACAGATGGCATTGCTGAGGGAACACACCCCTGTCCTTAGCCCTCCCTGGTTATTAAGAGGTATAACTGACAAATCGTATAAATTTAAGATGGGCAATGTAATGAGTCGACGTACACACATATCAGACCCAACCCCTACGTTTGAAGATGATGAGATGACACATTCAACCTTGAAAACTAGACACAAAAACGTTTTCCATCATTTTAATACAGATATACATGAGCCAGCAGGGAATTTTAGAAATCATATGCTTTTGGACATGAATCATATCTATATTGTTTACCACTGTATAATAGCAACTACTACTGGGCTTAGCATAGGCAGGGAGTCAGGGAATATTTCTTGAAAGAATGAAGAAAAATATTTTTATGACTGTTTCAATCAGGGAAACAAAGAATGGAGATACTGGTTTAAATGACAGCTGAGGACCATGTGAAGAAGCATGTAAAATTTTCTATAGAAACTTTCAGAACACATTCATCCAGAAGTCTATTTTATTTAGGGCTTAAAATGAGCAGGTCAACTAATAAAACAAATGATGTAAAAAATATTTGCCTTGGGATATCGACTTAGATCTTTCAGCTATCCTAAAACATAATATTTATTTGCTGAAGTTCAAAGTTTAGTAATACATATTTGCCAAGATAGACATAACATAAATATCTAAAAAGTACAGTTCACAAAACAACTTGCCTGGTAGAAAAATCAAGATTTCACAAAGAAAGATTGGCTATGAGATATATCACTATTTTTCAAATCCTTTGAACTACTAAATATATATGTTTCATGTATTGTACTTAGTTGTAACTTGTTGCCTTCCTATTCCTCCCTAATTTGAACAGAAAAACTCCTTCAACCACATCACTTCTTCCTTTGCATGTCAGCTTAAGACTCACAATGATTTTTCTTTGAAAAGAGTAGAAAAAAATCTAATTTTCCAACTAAGTTGGAATAGTATAAATTTTAAAAACTCAAACATTGACAATATATATTCAGTGTCAGGTACTGTTACATTTTCTAAGTATTATCATTTTGTATTCATATAAAATAGGTACAGTCTTTTCTGTGCCTTTACGATGCACAGAAAGGTTAAGTAATTTTTCCACATTCACACAGGAAACAGGAAAGCGTAGATTGACATATAGATCACTTTCCTGTATTTCATGCTCTTCCTATGACTATCATGAAGACTTTCTGAATCACTGGCCAATTTAGCTCATCCAAGTCCATTGCTTCCAATCTTTGGGTGAAAACATTCATCCCTGAAGGTGTCTGTGTTAGTACTTGTGATGGCCACCCAGATTTTCCACCTTTTTAACATTACAGATCGCAAATTTAAAAATCTAGTATTTAAGACTGGGGATGCAGCTCAGTTGGTAGAGCACTTGACTTGCATATGTGAGATGTTCAGTTCTCCAAGAGACACTTTCTAGATTACCAATAAAGGTTTTAACTAGACAGGGGAGGCCTGTGTACACTTCTTTAGTTTCCTTTTGGTTTTTTTTCCCTTCATTCAACCTGTAGAATGTAAAAATGCTAACAAGAAAAATGGGGAGAGTGATAATATTTAATACAGCACAGATGGCTATTTTGATGGGTGTCAGGGAAATTTTGTTGTCAGGTTTTTCACATTCTTTACGAGGCTTTATTATCATTTCACAGAGATACTCATAAGAGTCCAGTATTACTAGGGAATGAGGTTTTGCTCTTTGACTTGTGTTAGGTTGAGGGGAAATTGTGGAAGTGTGGAAGTGTTTATTTACTAATTTACTTATTATGAAAAAAAGATAGCCACCCTGAGTTTCAGCTTCCTTAAACCAGAACTTACTGTGACAATTGCCCGAGAAATCTTCCCAAGGAAAAAGTCTACCAATACGATTTCCAGCTAAAATCTTTAAAGAAGGATATTATGATACGTTGAAATAATGAGAAATACATTTTTGAGAATAAGACTTTATATAATTCAACTTGTAGAGTTTCAAACTAAAGCAACAAAAAATTAGAGATTTTCAACTTTATTACATAGGTATAACTGAAAAATAACAAGTGATGGATATCTTTTTATCCTTAATATGTAATGAATATATGCAAATAATGGAAAACGTTTTCCAACTATTTATTGTTTTGCTATCTGTTAGCAAAAATTGCTTTCATAGTTTCATTCATAGATTAGTTTTAATTCCATCTGTTATTTTAATAAAAAAATTTAAAATATTTCCTCATATCTTTGGCTTTCAATTTAGAATTTACAAGTACTGTAAACAAGTAGTCAAAAACCTATTTATTAAGACTTAGGACACATGCTTTTGCATGCATCTGACCTTCAAGGTTATGTGAAAGTGGTCAGTGAATTCCTTTTTAAATTAAGTTGATAAGGAATAAAATGTCTAGAGCCTGATTTGGGCCAAGTTACCGGAATTTCTGATTTGATAATGTTCTGTTCAAGAATTACATGCTGTGGAGATGTACATATAAAGGAGGAAGAGGTGGTCAGCTTTGGGGATGGGGGGTGGGTGGAGTAGAAGACCTACAAAAAAGAGACCATGGTGTTCTACTATGCTCCTGGTGTTTTCAGATTAAGATGGGGGATTAAAGAATTTTACTCAGCAATTTGAGATGCTTTGTTAGGGACTGAGGAGATTTGAGCTGCTTTGTTCTCAAACCACATGTTAGTGAAAAAGCAAACAGGCACTTAATCCTGACAGACAGCAGAACTTGACATCAATTTGCCCCTTGGGAGGTGACCAGGAGTTCTCTGTGACGGGTTAAAATGACCAGCTCTTGTTTTCATGGAGCCTAATACCAACATTCCATCCTAACTTGTGCTTCTCAGCAGCGTGGCCATAACTTAGACAGTTGACCTGACCAAGAGTTTTTAGCTATTAGGGACTCCTAGAGCCTTTCTTAAAAACAAAATAAAAAAGCCTTTTAAATGCAAATAACCTACAAGGTGCCAAATATTTAAATAGATTTCAAACAGGTCCAATATTTTGGTCACTCAGTCTTGAAATGAAATATAGAATGGCTGAGATTTTTTGCTTTTGAGAATAATGGATGGTTTCCTCTAACAATAAAATCACAGGGCAACATATCAATTTTGAAGCCTGTGTGGGTTTGTGAAATAAACATCAATTCTTATGTAGATATTTGAGGAAGGTTCTACTGAATAACCAGTTATATTTTAAGGTCATGTCCTTCAAAGTTACTGAAGTGGGACAAAAGCAAACAAAATGAATAGGAAAGAAACTAATGGCTTCTTGAATTGCATTTTATACATTAGTAAACTTGAGTACGGTTATGTAGTCTGGCACTTAGGCAGATATTGTGATGTAAACTTTTCCATCTTGAGTTTGTGCCACTCTTAATCCATTGACCTACAGTGTACTTTTAGAAGCCTATTGCTTTGCTAAACGTTGGCATGTGTAAGGAAACCATTTCAAAAATCAGACTAGAAGCAACAAATTTATGAGGCTTATTTTAAAACAAATCTTATTACATTTTAAAGATTTTCTGATTAAATATTTAGCTAATCAGTAGTTTCTATACTGTGTTCTGATTTAAAAATCTGACACATCATGAAGACTTAAAAAAGTTCCCATCATAAGTAGTAGCTTGCCTTGCTTTTGTACTGTTTTAAGAAAAGGCAAAAGATTTATGTGATCTGAAGAAAATTAGAGTATATGTAATGTTTTGAATACACAACTCAAAACCAAGCCATTCTCTGCTCTTCCCAGACCTAGCTCCGTGTCACACAACTTAGGAAAACCTGCTTCTTCCTACCATCGCTATAGGTGGTTTTCTCCATCCTGCTATGAACGCAACAGTTTCTTCTTAAATAACCCTAAAGTTACTCAAATAATCTTCCTTCATTTAGGACTGCAGAAATCCTTTGTATGCTTCAACAGCACCATACTTGTTTTCAAACAACCATGCACATATGCTCGTAGAATATCTTTTTAAGAACAGTAACATCATTTCAGATTTCCAAAGAGACACACTTGTCATTAAATGTGGAACTTTAATTAGAGGGGAAATGATCTTTGCATTGTCTACTAGAATAAACTTAAAAACATTTTGTATATGCTTAGTTGCCAATTCTCAAGGCCAGAGACTATTTCCAATATTTTGACTGTCCTTAATCATCACAGAAAGCAGGAGGGATAAATCTGAATTTAAAATATTGTTAAGAATGATTTTATTCATTGTATTTAAAACAGTCAGTGTTAACCTTTAGATGACTTTTGAGTTGTGTTGTTGCTTGTTGCTCTCTGCTTTTATGAAGGTTTATCAAGCATATTATAAGGATCAAATACAGGGTGAACTAAAATCAGAAACACGGTATTCATTCATTTAACTCTGGTACAGTAGAGCAAATTCAGGGTGACTCAAGGGACACAATGTCTTGTAAAACATATGTACTTAATATAAGGGTCATAAAACTTATTAAATTAAAAAGCTAGGTTAAAAATAGGAAGAAAATTTATGCTGCTGTCTAAAGTAGCAATAATTTCCCCTTGGCCTTTCCCTTTCCAAGTAATATGGGTCTGGTCGGAAGGAAAAAAAAAA
>PVJX010014308.1:0-45220 GCA_004027295.1 Dolichotis patagonum
ATTTAAGAAATTAAGAACAATTTAAGAAATTTAAGAAATACTTGAGTTTCTCTCTAACAATAGCAGAAGGTAAGTCTGTCACCTAAAATTAACCAGTAAACTTCCACTTAATTGATACTTCCAGAATTAACTCTAACTTTTATGCAATCAGATAATTGTGTGACATTTCTTAGAGAACAAAGTCATCAATCAAATATATTAATTGTGATTTCTGTGCAGCTCCGTGGTCCAACATTTGCTTAGCAATGACAAGACACTGGTGTCTTCATTACTTTTCTCATTGTTGAAGCAAAGTACCCAACACCCACAAGTTAAAGAAGAAAATGTTTATTCAGTCCATAGTTTGCAAGACTCAAAGCAGGATGCCAGACAGCACAGACAGCAAACAGTTCATGACGGAGCAGGCAGAAAGCAGCAATGGCAAGCCTGCCTCTCTCTCTTCTTTATCCATTGATTGGGGCTATAAACCTATTGAGTGGGGTCACCCACACCCAGAGTGGGCTTTCATTGTCCACATCCAGAACTGTGCTAATTCCAACTAGTGGACTGATTTAGTACTACATTCTCTTAATTGCAATGTCACATACCCTACAGCCAGCCAACTGCAAAAAGTCTCACCAATGAGCTCCTGAGGCCTCGGAGTGGCATCTACATACAGTTGAGTTTGTTCTCTGGCAATGAAAAAAAAAAATCATGATTTGAGAATCAATAATTAGACAAAAATTAACTAAAATATGTATGCATATGCAGATGGAGAGGATTTTTCTCTATTTTATATTGTCCTAAGATTAGTAGGCATTGTAAAGAAAATTTAGTTTTGAATTTCTTGAAATAATATGAAAATGGATCTTAGCTTCAGTAATTGTTTCCATATAAGAAGATTAACATATAAAAGAGTATCTATTTAAAATAACATAAATTCCAGTGAAAAATCTTTGCAGGTATATTGTAGGCAAAAATTATCAATATTAGTTTTCAACTTTTAATACATTTAATTGTCCGGTAACTGTTTCATTGAATGGCTCACTTGTGTTATAAACTTTATAATGAAAATGAGTAGCCTTGCCTAGCACATTTACATTCCATACTGTAAGTCATTAGCAAATTACTTAGTGTCTTTGGTATAGTTGATTTGGATATTTCCAAAAAGAAATACTGGAAGAAGTACTAGGAAACAGCCACTAAAACAATCAACTTGAAAGTTAGTGACCATATCATGTTTTTTTCTTTTAAATCAGTTATTTTCCTATTCTATCACATCAATTTTTCCATTGATGTAAAATGTGCTTCTTAAATACAGCATTGGGAAATTATTTCATCAGTGAAACAACATGAACTTCACCTGAGCACAAGGAAAAAAATCTAACTGAAAGACCATATCTGTCTATTGTGAAGGAAGTTGGATGGCTGACTAAACACAAAGTTGTTACAAAAGGAGAAAACTACGACAAAACTATAGGAAAAGAAAATAAAACCATAGTAACATTTAATGTTGCATCTAAAACTTGGGAGATTGCAAGAACAAATTGATACTTTGAAGAATTCAAAGGATGTTTCAATTTGATTTGTAGTTAAATCCATTTGTTAAAGTTATGGAAGAACAAGTTGTCTAAAATTATACATAGAGAATTTTCCAATATTTTCAAAATTGAAAACTGAAAAGAAAGGCAAACACTACTCTTTATAAGGAGAAACACTGATCTGGGACATCTTAATGTACAAGTTTCCTTTCAAGAAATTTTCCCTGAATAAACTTGACATTTTATGCTTTAATTTTTTCAACTAGGAATTAACTAAGTTTATTGATGTTGCCATGATTAGTTACTATCCATCATTTTTTTAAAAATTGCCTTACTTACTTTTTTCCTTGCTGAGTCTAAATACTCAGCAGCCAAGGTTAAAAGAGAAAGTTTTGTTTTAGATCACAATTTATAGTCATCAATCCATAGATAGCTGACTGCAGGGTAGGGCAACATGGCAGAATGGTATCAGGCCAAGTAGGGTTGGCAGAAGCCAGCAAGCAGTAAACAACAAGAGATGCAGTGGCAAATTGCCTGTTTCTTTTATTCCTCCCAGGCTACCTCACTTTTGGGTGGTGCCACCCACACCCAGGGTGTACCATCTTTAATCAAATTATCACACACTTAATCCCAGTGTCACATCCTGATTCCCAGTATCAACCATCATAGATCCAGCTATCTCTGGAAAAAAACATCTTGTGGTGGCTTGCGGCTTGCGGGGCCATCTAGACACAAGCCATAACAAAAGCATTATAGTATCTTATTATATCACATGTATATATTGCATGTATATAGATGCTTATTTTAGAAAAGGTTTATCCAGACAAAAGCACATAAAAATGACCAACACCTTAAAATTATTTCACATATAGTCACTGAATATGACCCCACTTTTCTCATTGTGCCGCGTGTTTAAAGGAGTTATGAATGTTTTCTACATTAACTGTAGTTATAATTGAGAGTTTTTGGCCTTACTCAAATGCTTAAGATGTTGTGGTTCTTTGCCAAGCATTATTATGAAAGGCATTTAGAAAATCCTCATAAAATTATTTTCTCTAAGTTAAATTGATGAATCTTGAGCAATGATGGCAAACCTTTTAGGGCTTTTGATGATACCAACAACCGGCTGCGGCACATGTGATATGGTGGATTAATGAATGGTCACCTTAAAATGCCCTGCTGAACTGAGTCAGCATGATTCTGGGCCTTGGAGATCCACCTGATGATTGTTGGCCAAATGGTATAAAAGTAGAATGGAAGGGAAGAGCATATGTTGTTTTCTTTGCCGAAAGTGCTCATTTCCCCACTGATGCCAGGAATGCCTGCTTCCTTCTTTGAGGAAGATCTGGTCTTTGCCTTGAGCATCGCTTCATGGCTGTGGTGCAGATCACTCAGCCTACTTGCTGGCACAGATCCTTTTACCCTGCTGGCACAGACTTTGTAGCTTCCACCACTAACCTATGGACATTTTGCAGATCCTTGATACGGACTTGCATGGGACACTGCATGAGTGTGCCTCCCACGGGACTCCTGGAGGACATTGCCAAGCGATCCAGGGCCTTGGCTGGATTCTATGGTTCTCTAGTGTGTGAAGACAGATCTCTTGTAGTCTTCCGCATTTGAGTTTTGGGGTGAATATTATAAAACAAGCCTACAAATTATATGACTTGTATTAAATCTATTCCCTTCCAAACCCTGATTATAAACTGTGCCATAGGTTCACCACCACTGACCTAGAGACTATAGATAGAGTTAAAACAATGATTTCCTGATTACGCTAAGAATTAGGATCACATAGAATTTGCAAAATTCCCAGTGCCAAAGTTGCAGGCAACAACAATGGAATCAGTGGTTGAAATGAATTGTTAGTGTTTTTAAAGTATCTCCAGGTAGATTAAATATGTAATAAATTACAGGAACTACCAAGACAAAAGCACACAGTCTGGCATCAGAAAAAATAAATTGCTAAAAACCTAATGACAAAGTAGCTTTTTAGTATTGAGATATGGATATAATGACATCCGCATTTTTAGCTATCAAAGTATAAGCGAGTAACTAATACATTAGTAGGTTTGGTGAAACAATGAGATGAACCAAAAGTTCACTTTAACTTTGAATTCTTGATAATTTGCTTTATTTTGTCATATTTTAGGCTTCCAAAAACTGTTGCATACTGATTAGGCAAAAATTCATCTTGATTCTTCTCTAATCTCCTTTACTTTTATAGAAAGTCAGTACCAACATAGCAAGTTGAACTAATGTTTGCATAAGATTTTTGGTTATCCCATGATCTTTTAGAGAGTATATTGAATTTAATACCTAATTTGACAGGTTATAAAGTTTTGAAAATTAAAGGATATGATTGTTACTTTAAGAGGGCAGACTATATAAAAAACCTACCTTCAGATTATTGCATTTAGAAATATTGTCCATCAAAAGAGAAACAAGATATTTACTTGGCATGTCAGAGAACATGCTAATAAAAGATACGGTTCAAAATGAAAAGTAAAGCTTATAATGGTGAACTTTATTGGAAAAATCAGAGACTTGATTGGCTGATGTATCCTAAATTACTGAGCCTAAGATATCTTCTGTGTCACATTTCCATTGCTCAGACAAAATACATCAAAAGTCAAGTTCAAGGAGGAAACCTTCATTTTATCTCATGGTTTCAGGCCATGATTTCTTATTCTGTTGATCTGTTATATCATAGTGAGAGCAAATATCAGAGGAAATAGTTTCACTTTGTGGCACCTTGGAGATGAAGAAGAAAGAAAGCAAAGGACTAGAGTTTAAAAATCCCTTTGAAGGGCATGTCCCTAATCCTCTAATTTGCTGCCATTAGCCCCCATTCCTAAAAGTTCCGGTATCACCATAGTGCCAGCATAGCAACCTAGCCTTAACCATATGGGCCTTAGGGGACATTTAAAATACAAATAATAACATCCTTCAATGCACTAAAATTGATGTCTTAAATCATGTGAAGATCAAGCTACAATGTTTCAGGTTTGTGTTTTCTCTGCATCACTGTGTTTCTCAACATAGATTAACTGATAATGGTAACATTTCACTGATTTACAAAATATAGACATTTTTATTGAGACTGATGAGATAAGTGATGGTAGGGAAAGGAGAAATGTGTTGCTCCTTGCTGGTCTTTTAAACTCTCTGAGTTCTGTTTGGTGGATGTCCTCTCTGCCTACTGGCCCAGAGTTAGTAATGCGACTTAGCTTCGGGGTTTCGGGTTATAAAATTACAGTAGTCTACCTATTCAAGAGAAGAGAAATACAGACTTTTGTCATTGTGATAAACAAACATATTTTTGTTCCATTTGTTCAGTGTATGGGACACTCAAAGACATCATCCAAAGAAAAGACAACACAATCACATTTAGTTAATACCTCAATGATCTCATGATAACACACATATTGCCCCTTATTTTCTGCAAAGATAGGTTCTTCTTTGTGTCTTCAACTATTCGTTTATTTCTTTAGTGTAGATTTAGATTTTACAGACTGTTAACTATAGAAACTAATTAGGGTTCCAAACACTGTTTTAAATCAAACAATAAAAGACAATAAAAATTTCTAAAATTTTACTAAATTCTTAACCAGTGTAACCTGCATAAAATAATGGATGCCATAAATTCATTTTTGTAGTCTCTTCAAACTATGACTCAGTGGGCTCATTCTCTTTCTCAACTTGATCACAGCCCTTCTGGCTCTCTGAAAACGTTCTACATGCTAAGCATACCCCATTTCAGAGTTACTTTAAGCAACTTCTATTAGATATTTGTGCTTTTAAAAAATCTAGATTTCTTTTAAACTTTGTATGGTGTCTAGATAAGTAGACATTCTTAATGCTCAAAATTCAGATTTGTTTGGTATTCTCTTTCAAAGTCGTGTCCTTTCCTAAACTCATCTTCTTTTAGATAACGAATTATCCATTGTTATTTTTTTATCACCCTCATTTCCTAAAGATAGATCCTAGTTAACATATGGTCTCCTACTATTTTATTAAACGCTTGACATTGAGTGATATTAATCTACAGCTGTCCAGCCTGTTACTTATGTTCTCTCACCACCCACATTCCACCTGACTAGCTAGTAGTTGTAGTAGTTTCAGCTGTATGAGCAGCCTGTTTTGAATTACCAGTAACTTAATTATTTAAATCATGCTCAGGTGTAACACAGCCTGTCTCGATTATTATCTAATTCAAATGATTATCCTATGAGACACAATATACATAGAGGCCTATTTTCTTGAATTTACTCATTAAAGCAATGATGCATACAATATATCTTTATTGGCATTGGCCTGAAACTCAGATAAAATACACAATGCTCAGTTAAATCTGAATGTCAAATAAAGATACTAAACAATAAATACGTGTAAAATTGCATAGGCAAGACATTTAAAAAATGATCATTGTTTATTCAAAATTCAAATTTTGCTAGTTGTCCTATGTTTTTATTTGCTAAATATGGTAATTCTAGCCTGAATATGTTAGCTTCTATTATTATTAGTGTTGTTGCTGTTGTTGTTGTAAGTTAGATTAAGGGTTATCAATGTGAATCATGGAATGTGTAAATGTATTTTTACCCTCAATAACCTGTAAACAAACAAATATTACTTTAAGCCAAAATATGAGGTCTTCTCTACTTCCTGAAATTTAAATCTCATTTATGTTTGCCTAGAAGATTTATGTATAACTAGTTTTAGCATATATAACTGTTGATATTGGTATTAAATTTCAGTATAAACATCTTAAAATAGTTTCTTTCTTTGATTTTATTCAGCCTATGTGTTCTGCTTTGTTAGGGGTGAAAGTTGCAGAGAACTGTGATTTGTTAGGTTTAACATAAATTAGGAGGCACTGGCCTCTTCCCTGATCCGTCCAAGAGCTGCCTTACAGTGCTGCTGAGATCGGATTACTCAAACGTGCGCCTGGGTGATTTTTATATTTTAATAAGACTGTTCATTATGTGAGTTTCTCATGTTGGAGCCATTAGATATTTACAGGAAACAGCATATCATTATCTCCGTTGCATTCTGAACCACTTGGGATGCTTTTAAGTTAGGGTGATTTTTCCCCTGTCTTAATTTCGCAAACACTAGTGCCTACTTGTCTGTTCAGCTTATTTCTATCTTCAGGTTATCTTACCCTATTTTTCAACTTTACTGTGTTAAAGTGGCTAATAAACAGCATAGCTGAAAGCTAGATGAGAGTAACCTTAAAGTCAATTAATGCAGAAATGTACTGGAAAGAGGGTTTGCATTCTAATTTTTAAAAATCTCTCTGTCAACTAACAAACACTCTGCCCCAAGAAATTCACTAATATTTACATGCCTTCAAATTCAACATTGAGTAGTTAAACATATATACAGGGTAATCAAAAGATATGTGACTATTTAAATTAAAATACATATGGTAAAAGACACATTAACAAGACTTATAGGGTAAGTTTACTCAAAATGATGCAGAATATTTTGGGTACTTATAAGGACATTAATAGCAATGTGTTTTTTACTTTAATAGGTTTTTGAATTTAGAAATTCACATTTTGTATCACATCTTCAAATATTTATGACAATTTCTGACAAACAAAAATGCTAGGGCATGTCTATATCCACTTAATTCACAGGATCTGTACCCATGCGACTTCTGGCTCTTCCCACGGTCATAATGACCCTGGAATGTGAACATTTTGAACTGATTTAGGATATCAAGCCACCCAGGATAAGGAAGGAAAAGACATGAAAGAGGAATTTCATAACTCTTTTAGAAAGTGTCAAGAAGCTTACATTTGAGTCATTTCCAAGAAAATGGATGTATATTGAAGCCATAGTGTTAAATGAAACACACAAATTATAAGTCACACATGTCCAAGCTTAAATAACATATGGCTTCTCTTATATGAGTAACCCAAAATGTAAATAAGCTGAAGAGCAAATAAAAGGTAGACAATAGAAAACAGGGAGATAGAGCTATGGCAACTGTGAAACAAACCAAGAGGTATTGGGAAGAGGGAGGGAGGTAGAGGTAGGTGACAGAAAAGAATTATGACTCATCATGTACATGTGTCACTTACCCATTAAATAAGTATTTATTATACATCTTAAACAAGCACTAAGGGAAAATATTTGCAATATCTTTTACTAATATAAATTTTAAAACATTAACACTCACCATATATTTCAATCGCACTCCATGAAAGATGATTTGGACAGTGCATGAGCACAGAACCTGAAATACTCTCTTAGTCTTATTTCTGTTGCCATAACAAAATTCAGAAGCTGGATAGTTTATAAGGAAAAGAAGTTTTTTCAGCTCCTACATTTGAAGGCCCAAGAGCATGGTAGCAGCCTGTGCTTGGCTTCTGGTGAGGATCATGTACTGCTCCTTGTGTGGCAGAAAGCTGAAGGGAAGAATCTGTAAAAAATAATGTGACTAATGAGGAAGCCAGAAAAAGCTCAATTTGTTATAGAAAATACCAAACCATTACCAGGTGCTACACTAATCCATTCATAAGAGTGGAGCCTTCATGGACTAACTGATTCTTTTGGGGCTCACTGCCTCTCAGCATCACCACGTTTGGAAACAAACCTCCCGCACATGCAAGTTGCAGACAAACCGTGTCCACACTGTAACAGATGTTAAAAGGGAAATGAAGAGCATATGGAAGCAAAAAGCACACATAATATAATTTTTATAACTCTCTGTGAGCTAAATCAATCAGTGGACTCATTTATTCATCACACACCCTTAATCCATGTTCACATACCCTAGATTCAGTCACCTTTAAAAAGCCCCGTTGTGAGCTGTTGTTTTGGGGACCATCTAGAAGCCATACCAATTCCTAATGTTTATTTTGGCCAAATATGCAATGAAAAAATGTTACTGTCAGATGACTGTCGTCATCTGAAAAATAAAAGAAACCTAGAGCTAAGAAATTTAAAAAATTTTAACATCTTAAGAATAATTTCTTACAAGCAACACATTTTTATTTTAAAAAGTTTACTATATTTTATCCAGATGTTTCACTTTCCTATGCACAATGCAAACTGTTGTGTGCAATTCAGTCTCCTTTGGAAACTGTTAAGTAATGGTAATTTGATTTTTCATCTCTGAAATTATGTTTGGAGGTAAATTTCTGTGTGTCAATTTTAAAATGAAGCAAATACTTCCTAGGCAAACAAAGCAAAATAGATTTGGACTTTTAAACTCGGAAAGGAGATAATTGGCTTAAAAATGGTTGAAGATTGGTTCCTGGAGCGAGAAACCAAGAAAAAGAAGATCTTACATACTACCGGTAGGAATATTGGTGAGAAATTAGTACAATCATAATGAAAACATTTGAGGTCCCATAAATAAACTAAGAGAACTACTATATAATCTCAAATTCCCACTCTAGGGTATATACCCTGAGGAAACTGAATCAACATATTGAGGAGACATTTGTTCTCCTATGCTAATTGTAACGTTACTCAAAATAGCCCAGACATTGGATTAGCCAACAGTCAATGGATGAATGAAGAAAGAAAATGTTGTAATATACAATGTAATAGTATTCAGCCATACAAAGCATAAAATACTTTCATATCTGACAACATGGCTGAACCTGGAGAACATTCCAAGAGTTGAAATAAACCGCCCTAAAAAGACAAATACAACATGGTTTTAAGGATATTTAGAATCTAAAAGTCAATCTCATAAAACATGAAAGTAGAACACTGGTTACTAGAGACTAGGGAGAATAGAAACAAGAAGACATGCAAAGAGATTGGTCAGTAGTTAGTTACACATTTATAGCTGAATAGGAAGAAAAGCTTTTGTTGTTCTATGATAAAGCAGGATAATACTATTCATAATAATGCACAATATAATGTCTTTTCTTAATTTCCTTTTTTACTAGCATATTTTTGTTGTACAAAGTAAATACATTAGTCCTGTGGAAACTGATACACGTCATATCTTCCCAAACAGAAGACAGGATTTTTAAAAAAAATTTATTTAAAAATAAAATAAAGCAAAACAAACAAAATAGAAAAAAAGGTAGCAAAAATACAAAATTCCAAGAAAAAAAACAAAAAATACTAAGAAATCATTACTTGGTAACTTACATACTGTCATCTTGGAAATAGTTGTTCAAGTTACAAATTAAAATATACAAAGTACACATTCAAGCAATAAGACTGTTAACAGTTCTGCTCCATGATCTAACAAAAACAGTAATATGGTCATTCATCTTACACACTTAAACATACATGCAATTATATCCTTTAGAGCACTCTCTTTTCCTCTCTTTTTTATAGTAGCAATTACACATTTTGCATTTTATTACTCCTACAGTGCTTATTACTTTTTACGGTAGAGACACAATGCGATATTTATAAATATGATTCTTATTTATTTCACTAATGAGGATAGTCTCAAGTTGTCTCCATTTACCTAGGAAGGCCTCAAGATCATCCTTCTTCATAGCTGAGTAATATTCTATTGTATAAAAATACCACATCTTTTTCATCCACTCTGCAGTTGATGGGCATCTTGATTGTTTCCAAGATTTAGCTATTACAAATTGTGCTGCTATGAACATGGGTGTACATATATCACTGTGATATGATCTTTTCAGTTTTTCTAGGAAAATATCCAAGAGGGGAATAGCTGGGTTGAATGGAGCTTCTAATCCTAGTAGAAGACAGGATTTTGAATCTATTCAATGTGATGAAATACTAAAATTGCAATGTGGTGATATGTTAATTATCTTGGATTGATCCTTATGAAGTACTTACATGAATCAAAACATCACATTGAACTTCATAAATATGTACCAATGATATACAAATAATAAAACAGATTTTTAGAGATAGATTTATATGAAGGAATACAAGGCATTGGACATTACTGTGCAATCAGGTGTAATGCAGATCACTCACTTCATGAAGCAAAATATTTATGAGAAATGGAAAACAGCCAAAACAGTAACATATAAACTTGTATTCTATTCTAGACTTCTGTCATATTTTTTCATTATATTCACACTCTCCAAATTATGCTGCATCTGTCTTTTCTTAACCAGTTTTTATTAAAGCTTCCTTAATGCCTGTTGTATTGTTTGCCTGGAGATAAAATGGGAGAATAGAAGGAAAGTCTAACTTCAGCAAGTACATTATAATTTTTTTTCTTTTTTACTGTTCTAACATAACAAAGAAGCTCAGTGGAAAGCAGGACCCAAGTCCATGCTCAGTCCATTGTATCTATTTTTGCCATTCAACCATTTCATGGTGGGTGCTCAATAATTTCTGTTTAGTAAGTGAACAGAAGACATTTGGTACATACAATAAGGTAGTCATGCTACATCCATAGACATAGCAGGAATAAGTAGCTTTTAATGCCAGTGGAATGGTAGGAAATAAAGCTATACAAGTGACATAAAATGTAATAAAATCGCATTAGTTATGTCATGAGTTCTACTCATCATCCCCTGCCTTCCTTTAGGATAAGACGGAAAATGTTTACATGGTTTATAGTAAAGAAATTCATTACAAAGTGTTATTTTTATCTTCTATCCTGGTTGTACACTTAAAATGATGTTAGGAAAATACCTGATAAAAAACAGGAACCTGTCCCCCCTCATATATATGTATGTACTTTATTGCCTTTATATTTCTGCCAATTTAATATAATTAGTATACTAAATAGGTATCCTCATTTACTTGGTTTCTAAAAACATAAAATGCATTGGAAAGAATTCCTGCAGCTTTCAGCAGTCACTGTCATTGTATAAAAAATTTGACCAAGAAATTTAAAACAGCAAGGCTAGAATAGTGATTGTCGTGTAATTTTTTACATAAAAAATGAACATGTGTATCTTCTCTCTAAGACTATGGAAATAAATTTACACCCAAAACCACAAATTTCACTTCCAATAGCTTTTTTTCAGAAATAGCTGGACCTAAGTTTTCTTAAAACTGAATCAGCTCTTCCGAAAATAATTGTGCTTCTTTGCCATCTCAAGAGTAACACTGGTAAACCAATGGAATATGATAAATCTATAAACTTTAGTCATTATGTGTAGAAGGAAAAAGTGTTGTAAAAAATCATCATAAAATGCACTAAAATGAAAGGTGGCAAAATGATTTAAGTAAAAATGGCAAAGACTTTAGGGGCAGTTTAAAAATTCAATGAACTCAATTGTTCAAAAATTGATGCGATGGCGCAGAATATTTAAGTATGTTTGTCACTGACGCTATGCCTGATTTCATGTTAGTCATTTCACATAAATAAAAGCATCACATAGACATCGACGCGAAAATAATTACTCCTGAACTACAGCAATTAAATGCAAGGAGCAGATCCTTGAAATAATTTGCCTTAGGCTACACGACTAATAAGTTGTTTTTAAAAAACTGAAATTCCTTCCAATCAAATGATTCCTAGTCTCACATCTTCAATATCACATTGGTATCAATAAAAAATATGACCACATATTTCTTCATGATAATAATTTGCTGACATCAAATAAAAAACTTTGAAAGCTTTTAGATATATTTTAAAGCAAATCTTTCACACACGATACTCAATATATTTTCTTTGGTCCTAATTTAGTAATCTAGAGTCACCAGAAAGCTATATGTGGAAAATATACATAAGACATTCTGGTTATATTAATTAAGGCTCTTGTTTTAAACATTTTCAATAATGTTTAAATCATCTTTCCATTTGCAAGTCAGGAGAGATTTGATTAATAAGAACTAATGAGGAGCTCTAAGTCACTTGAAAAATTCTGAAATGCTGCAAAAGATTTCAAATATAAATCGAGTGTTTAATACTCACAGACAGTTCTCTGGCTGTCAAGTTGTTTAAAAATTGAAACAAACATTCAGGACATAGAACTTAGCCTTTTTACACATATCCATGCCTCAGAGATGAATTTTGACATTTTGCTTCACTAAATTATATTTTACTTTTGCCTTTATTTAAACATCTGTATTTAATTTACTATCAGACACTGTTGATTCCCTCTTGTGAATGTTCCTATCCTCTCTGACATTGGACTAGGACTAATTTATGATAATCTGGCTAATTTTTCTTTTGTGCTTCCAGACTCTACTCTCTGCACCCTGGCTTTGTACCCACTTTCCACATAGTACAATCATAAAATGATTATTTTGAATTCATTGATTTTATCAAGCCATTTGACTGCTGGAAACGCCAGTGACTTTTCACTGGTTGTATTTGTACAAGGCTTTGGGTAAAAGAGGTAAAAGGAAAAAAAAAAATTAAAAGAAGACATGAAGTTTAATGCCCAAATAACTGGGAGGGCAGCTAACAAAGCAGAAGAGGAATTCTGTTTTATGGATTCTTCAAACGTGTCAGTGACTGAGGAAGATTTTATTCAAAAGCTTCTGCCATTATTCAAAGGAGTAATGATATTTCATGGGAAATATGGAAAATGCATGTTTACAAGATCTTGTAATCTAGAATCTAAAGTTCTACCTTTCCAGTCAATAGCAGCTTAACTCAAAGTTATTATTTAACATTTTGTATTCTGAATAGACTTTGCAATGTCTGACCTTTTTATCTTGCAAACAGGATGCAAACAGTGTGGAGTGTTACTTCATAATCATTTCTACAATCTTGAAATTTTCATCATAATTATCTTAATTTATTCTTCTGTATGGTCCCTTTCTAACTGGTTCAATTATATCATTCTCCTTCCTAACCAATGCAAACACTACCTAAATAGAGCAGTTGAGAATTATTTTGTTTACATGTTTATATTTCAGTTACAGGCTAATTTCTTTAATTTTAGCAATCACACATATTATTTTGTATATGCCCCATTGTTAAGTTTGTAAATAAGATTATTAATAATTAAGCTAAGTAAAGGACAATGTATAAATTTCTATTTGGAGAAAATCTATTTTAACATTATTGCTAACCAATTAATCATCAGATAATACTATTTTGTCATTCTAATTAGAAAATAAAAACAAAAAGTAGTATTAATTGTGACAACAAATGTTCTAGATAAAATATGTAGTAATGCTTCCAAGCAATGTTTGTAAATGCTTACTACTTTGGATTTCACTGATAGTGTTTGTCTTGATATATAAGATAATTTATACATATTGAGAGGTAGATTGTACAGTTTACCTACACTGGGGCTTTATTTTGTGGACTCATACAAATTTGTTCTTATTTACATCTGAAGAAAATCAAGTTAATATATATGTATATAAACCTTAGGGAAAAAATTACTTTTTAAGGGATATATATATATATATATATAATCACAAATGTATCAAACCCTTCAAAATCATATACAATGTTTTATTCATACATGTTTTAAAACACATACATTTCATCCTTTTATAAGACATAATCCACCAATTGTTTATGCAGCCTCCTTTGCAATTTTCTATCCAAAATAAACTTAACCTGTAAAACATAACATTTGAAATAGTTATTAGTAAATCACATGTTCAGATTAACAATACACCTCTAACAAAATTTTAGGTCCTAGTATGATTATAATAAACATAATATATATATATATATATATATATATTTCATATTTGGAGGACAGTATGATTTATACCCCCTAAAGCAGTTTTATCAAATATCCAGGAAACAGATGCAGGTGACACTCTCTGGCACTCAACCCACTGTCACAGTTTAAAGTCTTATGTTGACATGGTGGATTGCTGATGGCTTGCTTCTATTGAAGTGGGCAGAAATAGCATTTAAAAGTTCACAATAATATTGGAATCTTTGTGTCTGTTTCTCTGTTGTCAGGTTCAATTCTGCTTAATCCTGCAAAATTTTCAGGTATCCATTCTGCTTTTCCATTTCATCTAAACTTAATTAGTTTTCCACATCCATTTTGGCACACGATTCAGTGAGCATGTATTCCAAGCTTCTATCACACAAATTTTCTATAAACCACTGATTAAAGCACCTCTAAGACATTTTGCCTATGTGGCATTTATCTGCGATGTATCCTAATTCTTACTTAACCAGAGGAAACAGCTTGTCAAACACAAACCGTCCTATTTCTCAGAAACTTAGCCCTTTCAAATAGCATCTCCACACCCTTCTCCAAACTGTTCACATAAAGTAAAGGTGACTTTTCCCAATATAGTTGAAATCTATAAAAGGTTTTTTTTTAAACTATGGATGTATTCAGTGGTACGAGAACTTGAATTTACTTTTCTAAAGTACTTGTGAAATTTACTCCTGATGAAAAATATATAAGGGTGTGTTTGGTTTGAGTTCAGATATCATGACGAAGGTAGGCATTTTCCCCTCAGCAATTCTGTCTCTGCACACTGTCTTTTCATATGAAAAATGAGAATATTAGTAACTATATTTCTGGTACACTGAAGTCAACAATATAACACTGTGCATGGCACAAAGTAAATGATTAATAGAGTTTGGTACTTACTACACCAGTGCTAATAACACAAGTGGTCTAAATTGTTTTTAAACTATAAAGATATTAGAGGCTACTTTGTTTGGACAAAACATTTCCATAAAATAAGCATTTAACTGTATGTGTGTGAAGATTTGGCTTTTAGGTGATTAACCAACAAGTATTTTATTGCAAATTCATTAACTGGTGCTCCAGGATACATCCTAAATATTGAAGAAAAATTACGAGGAAAATTTCACTTTGATGGAAATTATATGGGAAAAGGCATATAACTTAGCTATATAAACAATATCTACTATATATTAAACATCGACTATGAGTGAAGTGCTATGCTTAGCCTTTCAAATGTATTACTGTATTTGCATTAGCATAGTCACATGTGATCAAAGGAAATTTACCCATTAACAGTCCATTTAAGACTGTCATGCTTAAAGTAAAATATAACAGGCTTTTTGCTTCTGATAACCTGCCACAGTGCTATTTACTGGAGAAACACTGTTTCAGTTTGGCAATCAGCAAAATTTATTGTCAACACATGATTAAAATATATTAGCTCTATATGCCAAGCACTTAAAATCTCTATGACCGCAGGTCTATGAATTTTGTATTACAAGTACCACAGATCATGGATCAAGCATCTTCATTACACCAGCACCCACTAAAACCAAAGCACTTACCTTTATTCCTTTGATTAGCTTTTGTGACACAGTGTAGAAAAAAATAAGATAGAAAACAGCAACAACAACAGCAAAAGCTTCACAGCACTGACTTGGCCTTAAGCTATTGCTGTTGCTGATCTTTGCAACAAGGTTGATTCAGCTGCATTTTGCAAAAGCAGACCTCTCTGAGTGAACAAAGAAAGAGAAATCCTGACATAAGGATATCAGCACTATAGAACATATTTCAAAAAATGAACTTAGTGAGAAATGCACGAGAGTAAGTGTGATTTTGGAAAACCGTAGTGCTTGAGACATCTGGCACTTTAATTATAATATATCACAAGGAGCTTGCTTTCATCATGGTTGGTGTTTTGTAAACCTTGCTTAGTTATGTGTTGAACTCATTTCTCCTACAGTAATTGGAAATTTTCTAATATGATTTCTGTAAATGAATTTATTATCTCATGTGTACTATTGTATAGTTTCTCTCTAATTTAATTTAGCCTTAGTTGGTATTCTTCCTGTTTGTCATTTGCCTATTGGCTGTTGGGCGAATTCTGTTCATACTGACTTTAATGTTTCTCTGAGGAACTTTCCATAATTTGCCATTTTGTCTTTGATTTCAGAAATTCTGTCTTTACTCTGGTTATTTGTGCAGCTTGTGAACTCTATATAGTTTTTTTTTTTTATTGTGTATGTCTGTCCGATGCCATTCTTTGATCAATTTGTCATTTAGCTTTTCACATATTTTGGTAAGCAATTCCATATTTTATTTACTTCTCTCAAATTCACACTGTTCATTTTGTAAGAGAATTCTATGAACTTCTGGGTCATTTCCTCGTTATTTTTTTCTTCCTTTTCCTGACTTTTATTAGTACATGTGTGCAGTACATATTGATTACATTCACTATGGGGATTGGTATACGTGCATAATATATTTTAATTTCTTTCTTTTTATCCTCTCCTGCAACCCCCTTTTTATCTTTCCAGCATTAGAGTCATTATCTTATAAGACCTTATAAAATTAATTATCATATATAGAGTTCGAAAACCAGACTCATCAGCCAAAGAACACAAATAACATGTAAGACAATCCTAAGTCAAGGTCAACTTTTAGGTACACTGTCTGCTCTGGGTCATGGGTCATGTTCTTTTTGAACTCACCAAGTTACCTTAAATCTTCTTTAATCAATTTGTAACATTCTTCTACTTAGTGTTTGCTTTCCTTTCCATCAGTGACCCCTGGATCTGCTTTCCAAGAGTTGGGAGAGCTTGGGGAGTATTTCATGATCGTGTGTGCACACGTGTTTACTTTTGTTTTCTTTTTCTTTCTTGTTTTTTGTTTTTGTTTTTTTGGCTCTGAAGGTTGAGGTCAGGACCCATGCAGAGATCTTGTTATTGATATGAACATCTTTTTAGTAAGATACTGACTCCCAGTGACATGTCTTCTTTATTTGTCCAGAGATAATATTTAGGTAATTAATTTAAGTGCTTTGGACTCTGTGTCCTGTGTTATAACCAAATAATTATTTTAGTTATAACAGTGTCCGTAGATCTGATCATACATTGCTTATGTGTGACAATGCTGGTTTTTACTTTTGCTTTCTGTCAAAACTCTTTGCAGCCTTTATTAAATTGTTATTAGCAATTATTCTGTGATGTGGAAGGAGAAACGGATGGAAGAGATGGAGAGTGTCAGATTCCATTGAAGATCTTCTAATTGTATTAAATCGTTAGTGCTGAGGGTTTTAAGAAGATGTTTGTGGGCACAAGGATGGGTTATAGGAAAGGAGATGTGTCCTTTAGGTTTGAAGAAAGCTATGATTTTTGGATTGAAGAAAGCTGTGAAGAAAGCTATGAGCTAGGATTAAAGAAGCTGTCAATGTAATTATGAAAAAGGAGGATGGTAAGATGGGGGGAAGTTACACAAGAAACAGCAAAAAAGAGTAGAATAAAATGACAGAAGATTAATGCAAGAGAATGTAGGAGTAACTGGGAGAGCAGGACATGGCAAACTAAAAGTGACAGTTCAAAAGAGGAAGGGCTGGAGATGTGGCTCAGTGGTGCAGAGCCTGCTTGGCAAGCACAAGGTCTTGAGTTCAATTCCTGGTACCACAAAATAATAAACTAAAATAAAAGAGAAAGAAAAGAGGGAGAAACAATTGAACTGAAGACGCTGGCAAGGCTGACAAGGAGAGAGAGGGAAAACAAACATCAACTAGACTGAAACTAAATAACAAATGTCAAAGGAACACCAGTGGGAAGTCAGACCACATGGCTTTTTTATGTGGAGTACTACTCAGTCTGAAAGAAGGATATGCTTGAACCATTTTGAAGTGAATCAATGCACTTTGAGGTCATATTCTTTTGGGGTTTTTAAAAGTGTTTTTAAATTTTTTTATTTTAAAAACAAAAAACAAAAAAAGGATAGAAACGATATAGGATTTCAAAAAAAGTAGGGAATTAACAGTAGTTAATATATTGTCTATTGTTATCTTAGAAAATCTTGTAATTTGAGGCCCTATTCTTAAGTAAAATAAATCAGACACATGTGTAAATATTACATTGTGTCTGGGTGTGAGAAACCGAAAGTGTAAATAAGGATCAAAATGTACAATAGACATTGTGAAACAGGAAGAAAATAGTCAAATGGGAAGAGGAACTAGAGAGAAGGCAAGATGAAAGGAAGGAAGGAGGGGGAAGGAAAATGAGAAAAGAAGGAATAAACAGAAACAAAGATTTGTACATAAGGAAGAGGAAAACCTTAAAAGGAAGAAAACCTTAAAAGGAAGAAAAAAAATTAGGAAGAAAAGAATCAAGATACATTATGTACAGGTCCAAACTCCCTATGAGTGTTATGATGTTTATCTAAAATGTACCAATAAACTTAATTAATTTAAAAAATTATATATATTCATAAAAACTTTACTTATCTTCTTCTTGTTTAATCCCTTATAAATCAGTGTTTTAATCAGTTTATGATTTACTTCTCCAAACAGTAAGAAAATCCACTCATATTCTTATTTTTTCCTTATTATTATGTAAATCATACTACATACTTTTAATTGAAGCATAACAAAAGGTACTTTGTTAAAGAAAAAATGTACCAGATCACAATTATTGAAATCAGAAAAATTAAGAGATTTTAATAGTGAAATGCTCATAGAATCGTGAATTTAGAGGCTGCTCTAAAACAAACCTCTTGAATATAAGAAATTTTAAGTACTTTATTGAGGGTAATAAATTTGATACATAAAAAACGAAAGAAAAAAACAGACAATAGCAAAGCAATTTAGTTTTCATGTCTTGTGTTCTCTGAATCCTAACCCAAAGCCCAGCTTTCACCTTCTCAGTTTCTCATCCCTAATTCTGTTCTTTCAATGACTAAAGTGAGCTCAATCATATGTTATCTATTTAGTTATCTACTTCTTCTGTTCAGAAATTACATGCACTCATCAATGTAACATCTGTGGCTTTCAGTATTTGCATATATAGTTTATGTAATCAAACCGCTTTGCAACCACATTTGATAAATGTTGCTCATTCATATTAACCTCATTTTACAGTTGGGATGGCTGACCCATTTTCGTTTAAGTCAGTTGCCTTTTCTTAAATTGTAGTTTCCAACATACAAGTGCTCCTGAGGTGCTGAGCTCAGCCAGGGAGCCACGGTGTCTCAGCCTGGTCATTACTGCATCATTCCTGAGAAGGGAGTAGTCGTCCTAAGAACCTTAAAGATGCCTGTTAAAATAGATTGACTTAATCTTCACTATCTGAACCTTAATTTTCTAAATGTTTTTTCTCCTTTGTTCTTAAATAAGCAACCTATCAATGATAATGTAAATGAAAGTAAAAAGTAAAAGTGAAATATTAAATCTAAGGAAGATATGCTTGATTCTTATGGAATTTTCTTAAGATATATATATATATATATATATATATATATATATATATATATACACATATATATAAAATTTTTTTTCTCTTCAGACCCCAGAAAAATTTGAGTTAGTTTAATAAATAGATTGTAGGAACATACAAATGTGACAAATAATTCCCAAAACAGGAGAAATGGACTTTTTCTTTTAAACTCAGTGGAATAAGAATTAAACTCAAGCTGGTAGAATTTATTATATCTTGACTTTTTTAACCTAATACCAAATAGACCTTTCGATCTACCACAAATTTATATTCTCCTCCTTTCTAGAAATTTCAATCGTCAGTCTTGGAGGATGAAAAAAGAAAACAAACACGGTAAAAAACAAACTCATTTGCTTGCACGAGTCCTCTTCTGTGACTAACTTAATGACTTCCATTCACAGAAGTGGCTAATGAATTATGAAGGTGTTTCTCTTGAGCACAATAAACAACATATTTTACTAAGGGAGACCTTATGTTCTCTTCATACCCTAGACATCAATTAAACCTCTGCGAGCCTGGATAAAAGTGGCTGTGGGAATGAAGCAAGGCAAGATATGAAGTGGCAAAATGAAGGGAGATTGTGCTCTTTGCGCTTCTTTGGAGGCGATTGTTCTCATATTTTATTGGATGCAACAAGGCAGATGCTGGGGTGACCCAGGGTTTAAGGATGCTTCTCTGCTCACAAGGTTTATGCAATCCAGGAGATACTCTGTGGACAATGAAACCTTTCTTTGCCAAACTGCCACAGCCCAACATTTCATGCCTTTTTTATTTGCAATTCATGCCAGTGGGATTAAGCACACTTTTGCAGTGTCTTTGCTGGAAAAAAGAGAATTTCTTCACTTTTCCTGAACTGGTATCAACAATCATTTCTTCTTTCCTTGTGCAAATTTAAAAAGTGAGCCTCATAACTAGGCATGATTCAAAAGATCTCTGAATTAATATACTTGATCTAGGTATCACAGATCTGAAATAGTAAGGAGGCCTTAACATGGGGATGTTCATTCAAAAGGTATGTGAACAAGAGTTACTTCTGTTGGAGGAGAGACAATAACAATTTAAAAATGGGTGTTACTGAGGATGTTTGGCTCAGAAGATCTGCACAACAGTTATACACACACACACAGACAGAGAAAAAAATAGTGATGAAAGTCGTCAGAGGTTTCAAGGCAGATCCAAATTTTGTGAGAAATAAAGCTTATCCTGATTAGGAGGCTTTTGGGGAGAAAAGTTATAAATTCACAAAAAGAAGAAAAGATATGGAAATATCTTGTTTGAAAACCTAAGTCTTTTTTTTAATAACCCCATGTATGTAAATTGCTCTGAAATTGATTGTGTAGGCAATGTTTCTGGCCATAAAGAAAATTCTTGAAATTGTTTGATCCTAACTTTATTTCTTGAGAACTCATGGCAAGCTGTGAATCTTAGACTGCCTGGAGTGCTCAAGAGCTCCCCTAGCGCTGAATGTGAGTAGTGCTGTGTAACTGCGCAAAGAGCTGGGTGTTTGCCCCTCCCCGCCCTTGACGCTGGAGAAGAGCTACCTAGCACAGAAGAAGCCTTGCCGTGAGCTTCACTGTCTTCACAGCATGTTCTCCTATGCAGCAAAATTCCTGAAAATAATGTGAGCCCTTAGATGTTGCCAAGTATTGAAAATTTACTTCTATTAATGCACAATATATTAAACATTGTATTACTGGTAATCTCATCTACTGCTGTTTGATAACTATTCTAATACAACCCGAAATAGTCTCTTTTATGTGAGGCGTTCTGACACCACGAACATTTGCTGAATACATTCTTTTTGAGGATTATCCTTATAGCTAGTGTCGTTTTAATTATCAATGAAATCAGCAACATGAACTTGAAATCAAAATTGATTTACCAAGGAACTGTTAAGTTTCTGGCTTGGTACTAAAATGACTATAAATAGAGAAAGAAACAGTTCATCAATAATGTAGTGGAAAATAAATTGCAAGTCAAACTAAGGGTCAAGTAAGAAAAAAAATATAATTTCCCTGGGAAAATTTCCTTTATATCTACAAGTGTGTGGAATTAGAGAGCAATAATCACTGACTGGGAGTCGTGAAATCATGTTTTGTGACCTTTATTTTTGCTACAGGACTTGTTCCCTCTTCTTTCTCCCTTCTGTGGACAGAAAGGTAGGTCTTTCATTGCAGAGGGAATTATTAGGCAGGTGTGTCAGGTGGACCTCAACAAATCACAGCTTTGGTATTCACAGCTTTGTACCATCCACTGCCCTTGAGAGGGAGCAGCATCTGCGACTTACTTCTGACTGATAGAATATGGTAACTATAATGGAACATTATTTCCAACCATGATATGTAAGATCCTGACTGCCATCCTACTAGTAAACCTTCTGCTTTGCACGCTTGATAAACAAGCTGCCATGTTACGGGCTTCTCTGCAGAGAGGCACATTTGACAAATATCTGAGAGCAGCTTCCAGATTCCAACCAGCAAGGAACCATACCCTCAAATTACAACCAGCAAAGAACTGTATCCTGCCAATAGTCATATGATCTTGGAAGTGAATTCTTTGTGAAACACTGTAATGGAGGCACTGCAAAGAAGTATCCACTCACTCACAGGTATTATTATTGTAAATATTTTTTGCAAAATTTTAGTGGCCTCAATCAAGGCCAAGTAACCATTCCTATCAACTTTCAATTATGAATCAATGCGTGAATACCGGGTAACATGCACATGACCACTCCCCTCCGGGAGGTAATAATATAGCAGGGAAATTAGACTAATTCACGCTGTTCCTATTTCACCCCTCAAATCTAGCAACTCGTTGAGATCTAGATATTTTTCTGTCCCTTCTGATTTTTTGCTGATGTAATGTCTTCTCTGTGTTCAGTCTTTTCCTTTCCTTTGTTTCCTTCCTTTTTTGTTTTTTTTTTAAATGTGAGAGAGGGTCACTCTGTGCCGCTTTATAACTCAGGCTACTTTTGATCTCACTCTGTAGCCCAAACTGGCCTCCTGCATCAGCCTCCCAAGTGCTACAGGGTTAGAGACTTGCAGCACTTTACCTAATATTCTTCCAGTCTTATAAGCAAAGGCAAATTCTCTGCAACTTACCACCTATTTTTCTCTCAAATACTGTTATTTTATTATGCAATAAATGTGGATTTTCTATCAAATTTTGGGTTGTTCATAGACCATGGGTTGAGAGTTTGGTTTTTGCATCCTGATTACTGTGAAGCTTCTCATATCAATACTATTATTAAGGGACTTCCCAAATTTTAAATCCAGATATTTGTTTCTACTGAAAACACCCTGGTCTTTTCACTGGTTTTTGAGGCAACCAGATCCTGCCTGGGAATGAATTTTTACTCTTGTCTTAAATCTTTTTTTTTGCTGTCATTTTATTTGATATAATTGATGTTTTTTTTCCCTCCCATTTTATGCCTCTTTCATCCCTTTATTTACAAATCACATATCCAATAAATAATCATAAAACATTATATGAAGTTACAACCTGATTTACAACCACCAAGAAAATTTGATACTTTCTTTATACAAATTGGCTTTTCACCTTCCCCTGTACTTTGGAAGCTCTGGCGATTCTGAGGTCGTTTAGGTGAGGGGCAGCAAGTGCTCAGAGCTGAGCGGCAGGAAGGGCCTGCAGATGTCCACGGCAGTCCTCACATTGCCGATACCTTTATTTATTTGCTCAGTGACTATTAGAGCTCAACGGTCCTTTTCTGTATTATTTTACTGTTGGGTTTTGCCTGTCCACTTCTTTTCTTAAAATGTTGTATTTTATTTGTATGTTTGCAGTTCACATCAGTTGCAATAGTTTCAGGAGAGCAGTTACCTGTACATGTTATTCTTTATTTCAGTTCCTTTCCCTTGCCCTCCCCACCCTCCTTCCTCATTCATTTTACCTCCTCCTTGGTTCCATTTTACACTCTTGTGTAATTAATCTTAGCTCATGTTTTGACACATAATGTTCACATTCATTGAGGCTGTTAGATTCCTGTACATGGCACATCTCTATTCTCACTTCCCCTTCACCTCTTCTTCGCCCTTTGCCCTTGGTTCCCATGAACCACATCTCTATTGCAAGAGGTCCATCTCCTTGTTTCCTTCTGTCCACCCTTTATCATTCTCTTTGTACTTTGCCTCACTCAAATGAGAAGTGCCATATGGTAATTAAGTGTGGGGTGAGGGTGGTTTATTTCTCTCAACATTATATTTCCAGGTGCATTCATTTTCCTATTAATGTGTCAAGTTTGTCATTCTTTATAGCTGAGTAGTATTCCATTACAGACATAGAGATGTGGCATTTGCTTTAATCATCTGTCAATGGGTCCCAGGCAGCTTATAGGATTTATCTATTACAAACTATGCACCTGTTCATTTCTATCGAGAAGATACCAAAAAGTTTAACAACTGCAAGATGCATTCTTCCAAAATAACGATAAAATTTTTCTTAAATTTCTTCATCATTATGAAGTTTCATTCTTTTCCCTTAAACAGTCATTAAGGGCCCTGGAGAAATTCCAATTTATCAATTACTACTCTCTGAAAGGAATATTCTAAAGTTTGATCCGTTATCCATACAATTTCATATTATAGTACAGCTTAAATTTTGCTTATACTTTGTTTCAAAATTCACCTTATTTATTGGGTTATACGTCTCTTTCTGAAAAGCATGGGAACTGGAAAATAGCCTTCAGTGTTTGTGTGGATTGGACTTTTACTTTCTCTTTGAAAAAGCTTGGATTTGTGTTGTTATGAGCACTTCTGTTTCCCCGTGAACATTCAGATTTTCTTGGATTTAGACAATATACTTTTATAAAAATAAAAACTGTTAAATATAGCTAAAAAGAGGTGCCCCGCAATTCCAAACTCAACAAAGAACCAAAGCAACAAGTGATTGTCTGTGTTTGTAACTGAGTAACTGAGGAAGAGCCAGGTTCCCAGAGGGCATGGAGGTGCGCAGTGACAGCGTTAATAACTGAACAGAGAATGTGACAGTTGCAACACTAGGTCTTCAGCTGGGGAAACTTACTCCTTACCATTAAACTGTGACGAAAATATTCACCAACAACCCCATCTTGATGCACAGTGATAATCCGAGTTATGGTACTGTCCCATGGTCTCCATATGCTTACAGCACCCCTTGGGAAGTTGCCTGGAATTCACGAGCTATCTTAGTTTCAGAGAAAGAACTATTTTTTAAACCTCCAAATAATATAAGGCTATACCATAATACCATCCTGAGAACCGTACCACTATCCGTCCATAATTCCCTAGGGACTAGAATTCGCTACATAGTCTTATAGCCTGTACCTCAAAAGCATTAAACAACATTTACACAAAATGACCTAATTTTATAAACCCTACTAGACTCAGTTGTACTGCTCTGAGCCCAGACCCAAGCCCATGCAGCACACTGTACTAGAGGTAATCAATAGTCACAGCAAGGGAACGATCTTCCCTTAGAAATTAAGGACTGAAGAAATTAAATTTTACAAACTGGGACCTAAGGATTCATCCCTCCATAGACCCCTACCCATAGAACCGCTATTGTCACTGCTTGGGCCCTGCCACTGTTGGCAGTATGAGGACAAGTCTCTCATTACCCTGGTACCTGGTGCCAGTACTGCCAATAGTGTGCCTAAGCTGGACCAGGAAACACATAGCCAATAACACACACCCTCACACCACAGCTGCCTCCTGCAAAGGCCCCAGTCACTAGCAGGACTTGTTACATCTGGGCCTTACCATACCCCCTCCCCATGTGCTTAACTTCCTGTGGTTCTATTGTCATCAACAGAGGCCTGGAGGCCTGGCATGAATTAGGAAATTGTGTCTAATTGTACCAAATAATATATATTTTAAATAAAATTGTAAAAGATAAAGAAAGCTACAATGAAATAATAAAAGTTTCAGTTCAATAAGAAGAAATAATATTTGGAAATATATATATATTTATATATATATATGCACATGGTAGTAAACCACTCAGTTATATAAAATATGTAGTTATTATTGTAAGTAAAGAGAAAAAAACTGCAATACATTTTAGATGTGTATTTCACTATTGCATTTTAATCAGTGTAAATGTTATCAAGATGAAAAATCCACTAACAATGCAACATAATTTTCAAAGTTTATCACAGTTATAATTTATTATAAAAATAAGATATCTAAAAGTTATACAGGGAATATTTAATTCATCATTTGTGTAATGCATATTCTTCTCATGGGATCATAGAACACTCCCTGTGATAAACCACATATTAGGTCGTAATATAAATCTCAACAAACTGGAAGAAAACCTGAAATCAAAGCATGCATTTTCTCTGACCCCAATGGAATAAAACTAGAAGTCAACAAGATGAACTTTTAGAAATTATACAAATTAATAGAAACTAAATAATATATTCTTATATGACTAATGGATCAAAAAGTTGAAATAGAAATTAAAAATTTATTGTTACAAATGAAAATTAAAACTCAACATAGCAAAGACTATGGAAAACAGCAAAAGTAGTACAAAGGGGAGCAATAATAAATATATGTACAAAACAAAGGGAAGGTTTTCAGAACAAGACTGTTAATACAACTCAGAAAAACAGGAAATGAAGAACAAACCACTTCAAAATTAGAAGGAAAGAAAGACCAAATCTAAACAGAAATGAATAAAGATAGATTAAATACAACTGACCAACAGAATGAAAGTTGATTTTATGAAAGCATAGAATAGACAAATCTTTTAGTTTCTTAATAAAGACAAAAAGTAGTGAAGATCCAAATTAATAAAATCAGACACGAAATAAAAGACATTTTTAAGTGACATCACAGAAGAACAATCATTAAGAATTATAAAGGACAGGTATACATCAATAAATTAGAAAGCCTATAAGAAGAAAATTGGGCACTTACAATCTATCAAATTTGAATCACTGATGCATATCAGAAAAGATGTATGATGAATTAAGACATTAAATCGGTAACAAAACATCTTCCAGTAGAAAAGCCCATGGCATGATAGTTACACTGCTGTGTTTACAAAACAAGTAACTAAGATGAATCCTTCTCAATCTATTTCAAAAAAATAGAAAAAGACAAAACTTCCAGATCATCCCAAGTGGCAAACATTACCATGATATTAAGAAAAGAAAAATCACACACACACACACACACACACACAACTACAGGTCAATATATCCTAATGAACATGATGAAAAATTATCGATTACCAAACACAGTAAAACTTCAAAAAGTTTACATGTCACAATCAAGTGAGGTTTGTACCAGGAACTCAAGGATTATTAAACACACACAAAACAATAAATATAATACATCCTGTCATTAGATTACATTATATAAGAAATATTTCATACTGATACATATTGAAAAAAGTAAATCGTTCAAAATTCTTCATAGTGGAAAACTAATAAATTGGGTATAGAAGGAATATCTCATATACCTCAACACAGTGGAGCCTGTATATGACAAGCTTTCAGCCAACATCATGTAAACAAAAAGCATTACTGCTAAAATATTAAAAATAGCATTCACATTTACTTCTCTTACTCAGCAAAATAATGGAAGCCTTAATCATATCTATTAGGCAAGCAAAGTAAAAAAGTGCATGCCAATTGGGAAAGAGGAAGTCAAATTACATCCAGTTGCAGGTGGCAGGTATTTATATGAAGAGCACTCAACAACTCTTGCAAAACTCTATTGGAAATGAACAATTAAGTCAGTAAATTTGTAGCACATAAAATCAACATGTAAAGAACAGTCATAGCTTTATAAACTATAGTGATCTGAATGAAAAAGATAAACAAAACACACAATTCCATTTATAATAGCTAAAATAATATGTGGGAGTATATAACAGGGAAGTGAAATATAGTAGGAAAATTGTAAAACCTAAAGGAAGCAAATGTAGAAGATACATATATCCCTAAAAATGGAAAGAGATTGAATATTTATGGAATAGAGGGATTAATATTGTTAAAATTTCCATACTACCCAAAGCGGTCTTACAGATTCAGCGTGACCTCTATCAATAACATTCTTCACAGAAATAAAAAAGATGATTAAAAAGTTTATATGGAAACACTAATGACTCTGGACAGCCCATTTCTATGGGGGGGGGACTTCACCATACCTGACACCAAAATACACTGAAAACTGTAGCAATCAAAATGGTATGTCATTGACATAAATACCAACACAGAGACAGATGAAACAAATAGAAATTCTAGATAGGAATTACTTTCAACAAATTTAGTGTTGAAAAAGGAACTAAAAGCATATATCAAATAAAGGATAATCTCTTTAGCAAAGGCTACTGGAAAAATTCTCTTCAGATAATGGAAGATTGACCAATAATTACCTGGAAAACAGTACAATTTAAAAACTGGGCAAATGAATCACTATGCATTTTTTGGAATAAGCGTTACAATGTTCAATAGGCATATATTTAACATTATAGTCATCAGAAAAATTCATGTCAAAGACATAATGAGATATCCTCTCACACCAGTTAAAGTGGTGGTAACAAGAGAAAAATTGACAAACGTTAATGTGGAGGAAGAGAAAGAGCACTCTCTTTTACTGGTAATCAAAATGTAAACTAGTAAGTCACCAGTATGGAGATTCCTCTAAAAACTGAAAACAGAGTTACTTTATAACCCAACAATCCCACAATTGGGCATATATTGAAAGGAAGCTGATTTAGTATCTCTTAAAGACATTACAGTTCCATATGGATTACAATATGATTGACAGTAGTCAAGGTGCGGAATTAACCAAAATGTCCTTTCATGGATGAATGGATTACCAAATGTTGCACAAATATAAAATGAAATATTATTCAATTGTAAAAATCATGGTAATTTGGGAAAAAACTGATGGAACTGTAGATTTTATTTTATTAACTATGTTTGTTGGTATATTTTAAAAATATGTAAGGATCATTTTCATCTTAAGGACATTGTATTTGCATGTGAGTTATTTCAATTCCTCTTTTTTTCTAATTCCTTATGCTCCCTTTAACCTCACTGCCACTCCATTTTTACAAAAGCTTTGTTTCCATTTATTTTTTCTCTTCTGTTTTTCTTTTCCCTTCCCTCACCTTTGTTCCTTCCCATTTGACATTTTCTTCCTATTTCATAGTACACGGTCTTCCCCCTGTTTACACTTTCTGTTTCTCACACCAGAGAAAGAATGTAATATTTATACATGTGTATTCAGTTTGTTTCACTTAAGAATATAGTCTCAAGATCCATCTATTTACCTAGAAACATCTCAAGTTTATCCTTCTTTATGACAGCGTGGTCCTCTACTGCATAAAAAAGCACATCTTATTTATTCATTCATTGGTTGATGGGCAGTTGGGCTATTTCCAAAATTCAGCTATTACAAACTGCTGCTAAAAACATGAGTGTTGTAGTCAGGGGTTATGCACAGAACAATTAAAATCAGGACATAGAATTTATAATATTATTTTTATGATGGTCACCCAGAGTTAACACAAGAAAATGCAGGAAATATATGGACAATACCAAAGACATAGAATATTTAGCCAAAGGCCTAAATCCCACAGCAATGTCCCACATGAGCCCAGATAAATACCCAGAGCTCATGACAATGCCTCCCACGAGTCCAACTGGAGGTCTAGAACCCACAAGAAGGACTCACTCCAGTCTCTTTTATGGATCCGTGCCTGGAAGGCCCATAGGTCAGCGGTGGAAACTAGAAAGTCTGTGCCAGCAGGGTGAAGGAGCTGTGTTGATAGGTTGAGGGTTTAGTGCTGGAGCGGAGAAGTCACACTCACAACAAACACCAGGGCTGTCCTGAAAAGCACCACAGCCATCCTCAGCGACACGGATGCCCCGAGCTCCTCTGATGACAAGCATAGTAGAGTACATGCCAGGAAGCCAGTGTGACGAGTTCACCCTGGAGATCAAGCAGCAAACCTCTTCCGCCCCAGAACCAGGAAGCAATGCTCAGTGTGAGGACCAGAGCTTCTCCAGGAGAACCTAAGGCTCAAACAGCAACTCGTAGGAGACCTCACAACGCCTCAATGCCCTCAATGCTCTTCTCCTCCACATCTCCATTTATGCTGGCAACCTGCCTCAGGTGAAACATCTACGCTCAGCAGCATGGAGATGTAATCCAGCTGGCATTAAGTTGACCACCAGTTTTTAATCCATAACAATGAGTCTACATGAATCTCTGTGGTATGATGCTTTTAATTCTTTCAGGAAGACACCAAATAGATGGATTGAACGGAACCTCTAGTTTCAGATTTTTGAAGAATCTCCACACTGATTTCTACAGTGGTTGCAACAGTCTACACTCCTATCAACAGGACAGAAGTGTTTGTTTTCCCCACAGACCTGTTAATATTTATTATTGATCAGTTTATTCATAACTGCCACTTTTTCGTGAGTGAAATGGAATCTCAGCATTGTTTTTTAAATTTGCATCAGTTAAATGAACAGTGATGTTGAACATTATTTAATATATTTATTTGCCATTTCTGAGAAGTGTCTATTCATTTCAGATACCCACTTTTGGATTAGGTCTTTTAATTTGGTGGGGGGTCTGATTTTTATTTCATTTCTTTGTATATTCTAAATGTTAGTCCTCAGTCAAGGTAGCAGTTGGCAAATTTTTTTTCCCATTCTATAGGTTGTCTCTTCACTGTGTTGATTATTTGTTTTGCTACATAAAGCTTTTGAATAAGATGAGATGCTATTTGTCCCAAATATTTGTAGTATTTTCCATTCAATTGGGGTTTTGTTTATGATATTTGTCTTAGTAGTTTACAAGGACATATATTTAATACAGGACACATAATATATAGGATTATTTTATAATATTCACCGAAAAAGCCAAATGCAGAAGAGTACAGGAAATTTGTCCATACACTAGAGAGCCAAAGAATCCAGCTGCAAGCCTGAATCCTATAGCAATGTCTTGCACAAATCCAGCTGAAAACCCAGAGCCCATGCCAATGTCCTCCATGAGACCAGCTGGAGACCTAGAGCCCAAGTCAATGTCTCATCTAAATCTACATCAAGGGTCTGTATTGGGAAGGACCAAATGTCAATGGTGGAAGCTAGAAAGTCTGCAATAGAGGGATACAGTATCTGTGCCAATGGGCTGGGGTATCTGCACTGGAGCCAGCAAGCAAGGACCCAACCTCTCCCAAAGAGAATCACAGCCACCCTCAATTACAACACAGCCAAGTTCCTCTGATGATGAAAACAGCTGGGTTCATATCAGAAAAGCCAGCATGACAAGCTTCTCCAGGAGAATCAACAGCATCCATCTTCCTCTCTAACTCTCCTTTTATGGTGTTGGCAGCAATCCGCAGGTAGGACTTCCACATCCATTATTCTGCTGATTCAGTTCACCTGGGTGTTAGAAGTTGCCCATTAGTTAATTCACCACAGCTTTGAGTCTATCTATATCAAGAGTTCCACCTATTCTTTATTTCAGCAGATTTACTGTGTTTGTTTTAATGTTTGATCTTTGATACATTTTGATTTAGGTATAGTGCATGATGAGAGACATGGCTGCTTGATTTCACTTCAGTTTCTTCTCCAGTGAGTGGAATGCTGACCTCCCGCTGCTCTGCCATGGTCCAAAACTGCTTAAATCTCAAGTGTTTGTGTTGTCTCAAGCCTCCACACCCATCAAAAAAAAAAAAAATTAAACAAACAAAGCCTTGGGGCACTTCGGGAGGGACCAGTTCCTTGCCAGTGAAATCTGTGGCCAGGTTTCAACAGCCTCTAGAAAAAGGCAAAAAGAGGCAAGTGACCTTACATTCTAAAAACACAGTGTGTTAGCCACATTTTCTCAGCTCATCAGTCTTTCGGGAAACTTTCCACAACAGCAGTCTTGCTCCATCCCCTTGCAGCAGTTACCCTGACAGCCCTTTGTGCTGGGTCACCTTTCTATTCAGTCCTATGTCTGTATTCTGTTTGATCTGTAAGTTTCCTATTTCACACTTATTTGCCATCAGGATGTATGTCCCTCCCTCTCTTCCAGTTTCCAATGCTTTTAGTTGATTTTCTTGAAGTAGTTCCAATGTGGCTCCTCTTCTATTCAGCATTGTTGAATCCAGTTGGCCTGTAGGTCCTGTTTTTTCCATTGAAATAAACCAGGAATAGAAATATGAACACAACTTCTTACCCATTTCTGAAAAAAAAAGATGAAAAATTTGGTAACAGAAGGAAAGATAAAGTATAAATGAATAGTGGTTAGGAAATGTAGTTGGGAGTGGAGGGCATATAGGGCGAGGTACCAATGTTATAGTGAGACTGAGGAATTAATTTCAATGTTAAATTGTCCTGTAGAATAACTATAGTCTCAATAACTTATTGCAAATTTCAAATAACTTCAGGAAAACAGTCTGAAGGTTACCAACAGAAGCAATGATATCTGTTGAACTAGAAGTCACAATTACTCTCATTTAGTCATTATATATTACACACATATGTAGAATTATAACTCTGTATCCTATGAATGAATATTAAGTCAATGAACATATTAAATATTAATGTTGATTGACTATTAGCTTAGTTAAAAATAAAAAATGTGTCAACTGGACAAATATTTCTGAAAATATCTAAATGATACATCATGGAATTATAATTAATTCTTCAAGAAATTTTCATTTTTATAAGTGGATAGCTGTCGCAGGCCACATTGAAGCTTTGGCGGACGTGGTAGCCAAAGGCAGACACCCCGGTATCAGATGCTGAAAATCAATCACCAATTCCATGACTTTATGACTTACAGCTTGTTATTTGTGCCTCAGTTTCTCTTTTGTTGTTGTTGTTTTTAATGTAAAACGAGCACTAGAATAACATCTGCTTCATCAATTTTTAGACAATGTCTTCCTAAGTAGCCTAGGCTGCTCTTAAACTTGCAATCTTTCTGCCCTAGTGCCCGACCTACTTGGGATCAGGAGTATGTGACATTCTCTCAAGCTGGAATGGTTTTGAGGATGAAATGAATGAATATTTTCAAAGTTCTAAGAATTTCATTTACCTGGTACAGGCAAAGTAAATGTATTCAGTAAATAACTTCAAAAAAATTTTTGAAATGTTCTAATTATATAAACAATATTGAAAACTGTTTAAAAACCAAAGTAAATTAAATGAGCAATATACTTTGTTTATAAATTCTGTAGCACCAAACTATGTTTAATTATAAAATCTCTATGCTCTTCTTCTAAAGTAAAACAATTTCCTCAAAAGAGATTTGCTAATCATTATCACATATTATCTCAAGATACTGACTCCTGTTTTTCAAGGTAATATTTTGAATTAACATTATTAAAAATAGTTTATGCTAATATTTGTTTTGTTGGTAAAATATTAGTGTCCTTCAAAGTTAGTAGCTTTGGAATTAAATTTGACATCAACTTAGCATCTATTTTCTTGTGATCTAAGAAGAGATTCTATTTTTTCTTGTAAGTTAATAACTTCCAGTTTGATTTCCATAGGAACTATAGAAGAAAACAAATGACAGTTTAAGTGAAAGCATATAATAAATTAAGTATTATTTTTAAAAAGTCTATACCATGCTTTGTGTTAAAATTAATTTTGTTTTATTTTAATTAACACATTTATTGTAATTTTAATAAAGATTTTCATTTATTTATTTGAAAATTGAATTTGCAACGATGTTTTCACTTTTGATGATGTGAGTTGTGCAGTTTGATAGAAATAGAATAGGTCATATGCCAGGTCTATGCATTTTGATCACAGATTAATTAAGATTTTTGGGGCTTTGCATGTTGCATGAAGTCATTCATATGCATTTCAGTTTTGTATATGATGTTAATAATACTCTGTTTTTTTTGATTGTTTTCAACACCTTTTCATTTTCAGATAGGTCTACTAAAAAGAAATGGTCTCTCTTGAAAAGGACTCCCATCTGATAGCAGTCTTGCAAGAAAAAACTGTTTTAAACCAAATCCTTTGAGATCCAGTGATAAGATCTTCTTACCAGCATTGGAGCTTGTTGTACAGAATGTAATATTAAAGGTTAGGTTTCATTCTGCTTGAGTGGAATTTCTTAGCCAGGAAAACATGAGCAAAGACAGCCTGGGTTGATTTGACATGACAACCACTCTCTTCTTATTGAAGTACAGCATGGACTGCACACGTTCATTTATAGCTTATTTGAAAATCTTTAGCGTTCTCTGAAGCTTTTAAAAGTATATTTCCCAGGGGAAATATTTTTTAAGCTACAAATGTCATAATTTTTATAGCTGCTGATATAACTGCACAATGTCTGATTTCCTGTTTCAGTGGAAAGTTAACAAATTCATTACAGCTACGTATCACTAATGTCCAAAGTAACACAGAGAAAGTCAGTCTTAGTCTTTGTTAATAACTCTGTATTTCATTACTGACATAAAGATTAGTTGAGAAAAATCTGATATTTGTAGAATCTATGACTAGTTCTTTATTTTCACAATTATTATACTTAAACTTTGGTAAAGATTTTCCAAAATTCTATTTTATACATATTTAAAGATACCTCAAACAGTCCCACCATTTAATAGGGTGAAGACCTTTATTTAAAAAAATAATAAAAATAATAATATTTTATGAAACTCAGAGAAGGGAAAGTTTATCAAAGTAAATTTATGAAGAAATATAATGCTCTATTTTTATCCTTGAGAAATAAAATTATTTTGATAAGCTGTCTATGTTTATTTTGCAAATAAAAATAATTTTTATTTTAGGAAAAAAGGATACCCATAACATGAAAAAGACAATGCTTTGAGTGCACACAAGATAATGCCAGTAATTTTTCTAAATATTTTCTGTGTATTGTCCAACATATTTATCATCCTATCATGTAGTCACTACTATTATTGTCATGCCAGTTGGAATATCTGGAAATGTAAAGTATTTGCCAATATGGTCTTGGTTAATTATTGTTGTTTTTTATTGCAAAAAGACAAAATAAATTATTATTAGTCTCTCAACATGTTTCTAAAACCTGACACAGATGGTTTCAACTAAGGAATTATTAGTAAGCAAGCTTTTAGAAAAGTATTATTTATGCTGTGCTCTGTTAATCTGGACACCAGAAATACACCTCAGGGCAGACAAGATCAGTACAGTAATTGTCAGAATTTAGTAGAATAGTGTGCATAAAGTAAACATGGTAAATTTATGAAAATACAGACTCTTGGGGTCTCACACAAACGATAGCTCCAGGAGATTTGGAAAGAGGTCCTTCAGTCTGATGTTGCAGTACCCACTGATACACTCTCAGTTGCATAAATTTCATTACTCTTGGGACTCTGACCTTCCATTGGGATTTTACATATTAATAATGACAGTATACCTTAGATATATGGCAGTTTCAGTTTCAGACCATTTTAGTAAAGCAAATTTCTCAGTCACATGGATTTTCTGGTTTTGCTGTGCATGTAAAAGTTGTTTATGTTACTATAATTTTTTACTGCACTAGCATTATGCCTAAAAAAAATGTATGTAGCTTAACTAAAAATATTTCTAAAAATGCTAACACTCTTCTGAGCCATTATAAAAATGACATCTAGACTTGTTCAGAGCAGGATAGCCACAAACCTTCAGTTTGTAAATTATGCAATATCTGCAAAGTACAAAAGAAAAGATGTTGCAGTTTTTAAGTGACAAGCAAATGTGAGTAGTGTGAGAGGAATCAGGGGTCAAAAAATCCATTTATGTGGCCTGGGGATTTAGCTCAGCAGCATAAGCGCCTGCCTTGAAAGCACATGGTCATGAGTTTGATCCCCGGTACTGACAAAAAGCAAAATACTCCATTTATAACATGGTAAATCAAGTATGCATAGCACAAGTTTTTATTATTTAGAGAAATCCTTACACTGCTTATGTGGTTGCAATTATTTTTTGCCTTAAACTTGGGGTGTGAATTTTATTTCAGCATTAAATATCAAGAGGATCTAAGTTTTCAGGAATCTAAAATTTTTCAAGAATTAAAATCTTTATTAATAGCTGATAGAGGATGATTTCAAATATTTCCTTTAAAATATCAGTATCTCAGAGGCATGAATTACAATTTTAATCTTTTTTTAAACCAGTACCGAAAAAAAATAAACCAGTACCTGTTACATTATGTATTGAAAGTTCTATAAATTCTAAGACAGCAGATCAAATTAGAGTATATGAGCTTCCTATGGACTGCAGCGTTCTCACAAATGCTCTTGATTTGAGTTCACTTAAATGAAACAAAAGCAAATTAACTCTGTTTTTCAGTGATACTTACTTTACATACATTCTGTTAATATATTACTTTCTTAATGCAAGTTCTTTTTACTTCTTTAAGAATCCTGTGCCTCCTTTACACGTAGCATAAATATGAATCATAGCAGTTGCTAACATAAGTTTTTTCAAAAATAATAGAGTAAACAGATTCATAAAATCCATATAAATTATCACTTCTGAAGCTTATGGTTGCTGTGGGGCTGAAGCAATTAAAATTTGAGTTTTAAGTAAAAACTGTCACAATCCTTTCAATATGGTATATACTTTCCTAACTGAAATGTTTTTTAAAATTTTTTAAGAGTGTACATGTATTCTTGAGGAGTTTATCTAAATTTAACCACCTCTGATCTACAGCTTTCCTTTCCAAGGTTTAAAACAATCATGGCCCACAGTGGTACAAAAATAGTAAAGGGAAACTTCTAAAAAGAAACAGTTCAGTAATTCAGAAATTTAAAATAACTTTGTTATAGTTTATTGTTATTGTATTTGCCGTTAGCTATTATCTCATATGGCATCTAATTTAGAAATTAAAATTTATCACACATATGAATGTGTGATGAAGAAACAGTGCATAGAAAAATGAGTTCTGATGCTGTCCGGGGAGTTAGTTATGTAGGGCAGGATCACGAACATAACCCTTGTAATTAAATTAAGACTGCCATAGAAATATCATCACGTAAGAAAATTGAATCTTCCTTTCAAGATTCAGGTTGCCTTGTATGCTAACGATTCAGAGTGAGAAACTAAAATCTCATGTGTCTCAATTCTGCAGATATACTTCAAGAATGAATTTATTGTTTCCTTAGTTAATATGTAATTTTCTATGAAATTTGAGGGAAATTATCTATGTCTTCATCAAGATACTCTTCCAATAGTTGTAATCATTTTATTTTATTTTATTTTATTGGTGAATGAGTAATAATACATTTTTTAAAACTCTCTAAATGTATTCCAATAAACTGAGCCAGCTACTTAAAATGTTTAATGTCTGAAATTATTATTTCTGAGGTATAAATTTTTAATATTGATAGCTTTCTTAATTTTTTTTCTCTTCAAAGAAATACAAGAGTCAGTGAACCACTTTGACCCTCCAAATCATGATTTCACTACAGGGAGAAAGAAGTGCTTATACAAGAGAATATGCTTGAAAATCAAAAGTATCTTTAAACTTGTTCATGATTATTTTCTGACTCTAGCAGAATAAAATCTTGCCTTATAATTTTTATTACAGAATTTCTATTTGCAATTATAACTGTTTAGAAATATTATCTTTAAAGTTCAAAAAGTATCCTTCTGAATAATAGTTTCTGTTTTAAATTGCTTTAAAGGAGATTATTTATTCAAAATGTTCATGTGTATATTATTTGAAGAAATAAATGACCAATACAACTTATGTAAAATTGTGAATGATTTACCATTTTAAATAAGTAAGAGTGTTTAATCATGTTAAACATTTCTATTACGCTAAGTGTCTTATAATTAATCATCATTAGATGACTTGAAAAAATATAGAACCATGAAAATAATATTCAGTTATATTTTCATATATATACGTTCCATCATAGCAGGCTATTGCTAATTTGTTTTCAAAAATTAGTGCATGTGCTTTTCCTACTTTAAAATGGTTTAAACTCCATATGCAGTTGAAGAAACTTACAGTTTTATGATCACTTACAAATATGCAAGCATACAGTGATTTGTGGATGAGTCCTTCAGTGATTGCTAGCTTCATTGCCTGCGACAAAGACACTTAATCCTATTCAAGTGCCTAATTTATCATCCATTAGACTCTCTGCCCTCCTAGAGAGCTCATCTCCAAAGCTGATCTAAAGACCAATAGTGTTTAGAGACAAAAAATGTTCCTTTGCTTCTATGTGTGTCTTTAAAACATTTTATTACTCCATGGTTCTACTCTCTTAAATATTCACTTACTTTGTAGATTGTTTCTTAATTTCCAGTGTCTCATTGTTGGGAAAATAAAAGAAAGAAAATCAGTAAACAAGCTAATATTTATAGTTCTAACTTTCACATTATTTTTCTGTTTTCAAATTTCTTATCACAATTTTTTATGATTTATCATTTGCACATATAATTGTGTATTCACTCTGTCAAGAATTTCTACTGTAAGTTCTGCATACTTTACAAGGTCCTCCAAACTGTTCCACTTTTTGGTACTCCAGCCTTGCTCCTTGAACAAAATGTTCTCTTAGAAAGCTAAGTCTCTATATCTTCAAAATTCTATATTCACATTTAATCAAGTATCTATTGTTACTCTTACCATGACAAAACCTGAGCAATTTTAATATTTCAGAAGTTAATATTTTCTTGACAATATCTTCTTTAATATACATTTTTTCTAGGGATTGAACTTTTGACCTTGGACATAGTAGGCAAGTGTTTTAAACTGAATCACATCCACAGTCCCTATATGGTGACCACATGTAGCTATTACAATATGCATACACAGAAGCTCTCTAAGTTAGAGATTTGTGTCTCTTGGAATATAAGTTATTAATTAGATATTCTATATCCTCCACATATATGCTGTCAGGGTAGGCTTATATCTAGTGGTAGTTAAAAAGAAGAAAGAAAAAGAAAGAAAGAAAGAAAGAAAGAAAGAGAAAGAAAGAAACAAAGAAAGAAAGAAAGAGAAAGAAAGAAGAAAGAAAATTAAAGAGCCATAATATATTTTAAAATACTTTTTAAAAGCCAGCTTTTATTTTGCTTCTTAGTAAGTAGCAGCTTGTCTTCTTTCTGATGAATTAAGTCTCTTCTGCACAGAGTTAAGGTTTAGTATCTGCTTTTGCACTAAGGTGTCTGAGATTCCCTCTACTATGTCTTTCTCTTCCACAGCTCACTAGCCAAAAATAACAGACCTGAACTTAGCCAAATGGATTCTGTCATCTGGACGTTACATTTTGCACTGGTTACTATAGAGACAGAAGAAATGGATGAAATTAATTAATCTTAAGGGAGTTACCCCAAATTGTCACTCAATTTCTATCATTAAATCTTAGTACTAATTTTTTTATATTCTATAACCTAGGTTTTAGGATTTTGTTTTTACTCCTATGTCCTGTACTTTTCCCACCAGTTATCATTAACTTAGTGTAAAAAGAAGCAATGTCTTTGTTTACAGCCAAGAAACTTAACATATAGTTTGTAATACTCCAGAAGAATCTTATTAGAATTTATACATACACAAAACAAATGGCAATGATCACTTATTAATTCATATTGGACAGTGGACTTTCAAAAGAAACCTCTTTCTTACCTTTTGATACAGAGAGTTACAAACTTGATAAGGGTCAAAAGTAAGAGGCATATAAAATTATTTCTTGTGCAGCTTAGTTTACAGTAGGGGTTCAAGAAAGAATAACCGAAGTCATAAAAATTTCCGTGCTTAAAAAAAGAGAGAATTGATCAGATTGAGATTGTTTACACCAAAACAAACTCCTATTTACAAACTAGCCCATAGAAATTAGCTGCAATGCAAACAGCATTTTTTAAAAATAGGATTGCTAGAAATTTGCGGTATACACTTAAATTTTCTGAATTTGATCACATTATTTACACTTGATAATAAAAAACAATTTACTAAATTTCTAACAACATTGTTAAGTATAATTATAGAGTTATAAGTAGATACAAGCACTGTACATATTTTTCAATGTAAAACAAATTGGGTATTATTTAAGACACTTAATTTTAGAATTCTATTTTCATAAAGTTAAATGGAACAATAAAATGCTAACATTTTCATAATTTTATTTTCTTTTTCTTAATAGATGAAAAAATCAGGTGTGATAAAGGAGAATTAACAAGAATTACAAAATATTTTATGAAATATGTGGATGGTTTCCAGGAGTAATGCTAATGAGAAGACAAAATGGATTAGAGATACAGAGATTCATCATATCACAAACTTGTTGAGACTGGATCATATGTTAGAGCAAAACATCACTTTTGGTCCTGAAATAAGTTTGTATATTAATAATGTAGTGTATCAAAATTAGTCTGAACAGCTGACTTGTCTTCTCTTTCACATTCAAAGCCTTATGATACTAAAGTGCAGACAAAATGTTTGCGTTTTAATTTCATCAAAATACTTTCAATGTGAATTATATGACACATCTTGCAATTATGTGATACATATAGTTCTCCCAACAGTCTCTGATGAGTGTTCTGCCTTTCTCCATATGCGTGCAGTAATTAGTTGTCCAGTGGGCAATCATCAGTGCCACTGTTCATTGGACAGCATGATGAAAGTGTTGTAAGGCTTTCCCACCGCACATAAATGAGGTAGTAGGACTGCAGATATAGCTTAGCAACACAGCGTCTTCCTGGCAAGTGCAAGGTCCTGAGTTCGATTTCAGACACCAGAAAAAAAAAAGTGTTACATTTCTCAGTGCATAGGCTAATGACAGATCTGTATTAAAAAGCAGGCCTTGAAATATTCTTTAGATCAGTGACAAAGGAAGAAAATGTGATTCCAAAATATATTTATCCATAGGCCTAATATGTAAGCTAAATATGTGAGTTAGCACATATCATTTCATTGAATTTAACTTTCAAATTCTGTTCAACTTCATAGGTCAGCACCCTATATATAGAGGTTGCTCAATAAATATTGAAAGCATATGGCAATGCATTGCATACATATTGTGTCAAAAGAGCTTCTTTTTCTCTCTAATGCTTGCCCTTCCATTCCACTTTCCACATGTATTCAAGGATTGAAACTATGGTCTACTGATAGTGTAAAAGTTGTTGTTGGGTGGTTAGTGGAAATTGTTACTTTGCCAAGTCTTGGCCCTCTATGAATACTAAAAGACCTAGAGAAGAAAAGCAAAGGCATTGATATTAAATAATAGGGACTATGTGTCTTTTGTATTCTATTATCTCAAAGTGTTGTGAATCCAAGTAAAGGGAGGATGAACCAATCCCACTTCAGTTAGTGGAAGCATCCTAGCTTAATAGCAGAAGACAGGACTGTAACTATCTGTAACGACAATGTGATAAAAGCATTTGAATATCTTCCAGGAGGAAGGGAACAGAAGCATGTGGGTAAGAAATGGAATTGTCCAAGATAACATGGGGTGTGTTCATTTTCATTTTATCTTAAATAAAAGAAAACATAAAATAAAATCAATATAATTTCTATGGAAAATATTTTTAAAGAAAAATGCCAAACGAAATCTCCATATGAAACATACTAGAATATGCATAGATAATGTGTAAAATTACCCTTTAACAAGCCTTAAGAATGGCTAGTTCTAGAAATAATCAGAAACATAGGAAAATATGAGACTAAAGTAAGTGAATAACAAAGATAATAAAGTATTTCAAGTAGAGAGTGAAAAGCTAATTTAAGACCATAAAGTAAATGAAATGCAACCAAATTTAGAAATATATATAAATGGAAGAATAGAATAGAATAGAACAAGAACAGAATAAAATAGAATAAATTTGGCAAGTGGCAAATTGAATCACTGGCAGGAGATCAACTTGAATATTGATGAAAGGTTCTGGTAAAAGTACCCATCTTTCTATTCCTGATTAATTTCACTGAATGTAATGGTCTTTTGTTCTATTTGTGTTGTTGCAAGGGGTAGGATTCCATTCTTTTCATTGTTTTTACAAACCACACTTTTATTTGTTTTTCATTATTGTAGCACTAGTTGTTTTTTTTTTTTTTCCCCATTCTTGGCTTTTGCCAATGGTGCCTCAATTAACCTGGGAGTACAAGTGTCACTTTGACGGACCGATTTCACTTCCTTTGATGTACACCTAGTAGTAATATGAGCTCGCAGACTTGGAGTCTAAACGACTTGATCACATAGAAGCTGAAATTAGAATGGTGAGTACCAGAGACTGGGAATTCTGCAGTAAAGATGGGGATGATGACGATGAAGAGGCACAAGGACATAGATACAAAAGTTCTAGTGTCCTGTTGCACCATAAAGTGACTATATGGAGTGGTCATGTACTGTGCATGTTTCTTTAAAGTAAAGCAGAAGACAATGACTTTGAGTGTTTTTACCGTAAAGAAATGATGAATATTTGAAGGAATAGACAGGTTTATCCTGATTTAAGAATTAAAAATGAACACATGTAATTCAAATATCACATGGTACCTAATAGTACAATTTCCTTTTATTAAGTAAAATAAAAAATAAATGTTTTATAAAGACACTACAAAAGGATAATCAAATAAAATGAATCAATGAATTTATACTATACAAGAAGGAGAGAAAAGAAAATAAGAGATGATGAAATTAATTTCAATGTATCATTGAGATATATAAATGTAAAATAATTTAAAATGTCAAATATACTTACTTTGACTTAATTACTATGAAGGATCCCATACACAATAAGAGAGTACTGTGATATGTGTGATTTAAATCATGCATAATATAGGGCAAGTAATTTTGCATTTTTGCGTATATTTTGGTATAAAATAATCTATATGTGTTCAACCATATGCAAACATACAAATGGAAAAAGAATGAATTCTCATATTTTAGTGTATGTGCTGTCCAAACAGCCCAGGCCACTCTGCGGGTCCGAGAGGCTCGGGTCCCAAAGAGACAGGCTGCGATGCTGCTTTCTTGGAGACTTCCTGGGGGTGAAGGGCGGGGCTACAGGCCCAAACAGACCTGGCCCAGATGCCAGTCTCCAGGCAGTTCCCTGCGGATGAAGGGCGGGCCTACCAGTCCCAAACAGTCACGCTGAGATGCAGGTCTGCGCAGACTTTCGATCCAAACAGCCCAGGCCACTCTGCGGGTCCGAGAGGCTCGGGTCCCAGTGTATGTGCTGTCAAAGTAAGCACATTACGTTGGTCATAAAATATATACTTATAATAATTATCTCTCTGTGACAGGGAGAAATTGCTTTTAATTTTCTCATTTACAATTGCTTATACTTTCCAAAGGTTACTTAAATTGTGCAATATTTTTATAATCAGTACGATTGCTTTGTAAAAATATACAAGAAATATAGAACAGGTGTGAGTAAATCAGCAAAATGGAAATTGTGTAAAGGGTGGGTGTTCCTACAATGGAAGTTCAGGAAAGATAAAGGAGAACACATGATTCATGTTTAGTACAAGCTTTCTTAAATTTAAAATTTTATCATTGTTTCCAAAAAGATTTAAAAAATAAGTGTGTACAGCAAGAGAATGAATTTGGAGCCTATTCTCAGTAGCATAATAAATAAAAATACCTTCTAATTCTGTAGGTAAGAAATCCATTAATTTCCCCAATGAATTAATGATTTTTGTTTACCACAAAATTACATTTGGATTTTAAATAAATCATGGATCATGTTTTCATGTTCTCAGTCTATCTCTTAAGTAGTGTCCATTTCCAAAATGAAGGTTTCTATGCCTAGATCTTTTTACCTGGCTAGTTATTTCTCTGATCTGCACATTAACCAATGCTTAATGGTCCCATATTCGGATAATACAAAAATCAATTTTCACTGTTTGTAACACAGGCACTATTACATTTGCTAGGCTATCATTTCTCACCTAACTGGATCCCAAACACATACTTGAAATGAGATCTTCTAGGACCAAACATCCTTGATCTTGGTATATGATGATTTAGAAAAAATCTTCTGAAGCTTACTTCTAGTCAAATGTCTTCATTAATTTCAATGTACATTCATCAAATTATTCAAAAGCTGATGAGGACTGATGCCCCAGAAGCAGAGTCAAAATTATTAATGGATCATGAAAAGATATCGCTTGCTCATGGATAGGAAGAACCAACTTTCTGAAAATGGCCATACTCCCAAAAGTGTTATAGAGATGTTATACAGATTTAATGCAGTCTCTCTCTCTCTCTCTCTCTCTCTCTCTCTTTCTCTCGCTTTTTTTTTTTTGTCTTTTTGAGATAGGGTCTCACTACGCAGATCTGAGGAGCCTTGAACTCACTTTGTCACCCAGGCTGATCTCACACTCACAGCACTCATCATGACTCAGCCTCCATCGGGAATTACAGGCATGTGCCACCACGCCCAGCTACATTTAATGCAATCTCAATCAAAACACCATTAATAAAACTCACAGATCTAGAGAAATCATTCCTAAAGTTCATTTGCAAACAGAAGAGACCTAGAATAGCAAAAACTATGCTGGGAAACAAATGCAATGCACAATCCCTAACTTGAAATTATACTACAGACTACTGTGATAAAATCAGCAAGGTACTAACAAAACAAACAAACAAACAGATCTGAGGATCAGTGGAACAGATCAGAAGATGAAGATGCATTCCCTAACATACTCAGCTGCCTTATCTTTAACAAAGCATCACTGGAAGAAACATAGCCTCTTTAACAAGTGGTGCTGGAAAACCTGGTTTTCAGCATGCTGCACACTAATACTAGACCCATGTCTATCACCAAAAACTAAAGTGAAGTCAAAATGGATCAAAGATATAAATATTAAAACAGAAACACTAAATCTACCGGATGAGAAAATAGGTGGAGTTCTCAAAGACAGAGGAGCAAGCACAGAGTTCATGAACAAAAACCAAATTCCCTGGAACAAATTCAGAAAATCAGCAGCTGGGATGTTATCATATTTAAAAGATTTGCACATGAAAAAAAATCAGTTTAGTGCAAAAAAACCCTTACAGATTGGAAAAGAATTTTAGCCCATTGTCTCTTAGACAAAGGACTTCTATCGAAAACATATAAAAATTGAAAAAAAAACCAGGTCCCCCAAATGCAAAGACGGAATCTGGAAATTGACATCTGAGTTGAATATACAGTTTTGAGACAAAGAAATACAAATGGCAAATAAATGCAGGGAAAATGTTAAACATCATTGATCATTAGGGAAATGCAAATTAAGGCAACACTGATATTCCATTTCACCTCAGAAAGAATGATTATCATCAATAAATCAACAAATAACAAATGCTGGTGGGACTGTGGGGAAAAATGAATACTTCCCCATTGTTGGTGGTAGTGTACACTGGTACAGCCTCTGTGGAAATCAGTGTGGAGATTCCTCAAAAAGCTACGATTATAATTCCCATTCCACCCAACTATCCCTGTTCTGAGTATTTTCCTAAAAGAATTAAAAAATCAAACCACAGTGATATATGTGCACCCATGTTCATAGCAGAATAGTTCGTAATGGCTAAATCTTAGAAACAATCTAAATGACCATCAACCGAGGAATGGATAAAAAAAACATATGGTATGTTTATACAATAGAGAGCTACTCAGCTATAAAGAAAGATAAATTTGAGGCTTTTATAGGTAAATGTATGCAACTCATAAATGAAATAAATCAGACTCTTATGTGTAAACATCATATTGTTTTCCTTGTGTAAGAAACTGAAAGAGTAAATAAGATGCAAA
>PVJX010014309.1:0-45215 GCA_004027295.1 Dolichotis patagonum
GATTTCTGGGATGGTGATTATTATGTGTCTGGGTGTAGTTTTATTTTGGTTATGGCTGTTTGGAGTTCTATATGCTTCACTTATCCAGATGTCAGTTTCTCTTCTCATGTTTGGGAAGTTTTCAGCTATTACATCTGTAAATATCCTCTTGATATCATTTGGGCTGTCCCCTTCTTTTTCATTTATCCCTATTAATCTTTTGTTATTTTTATTTGCATCATCTTGCAGGTGTTGAATTGTTATTTCCTGATCCTTTGTTATTTTTAAAAGATCTTGTCTTTCCTGCTCACTGGCTGCAATATTATCTTCGATGTCTGAAATTCTATCTTCACTTTCATTGAGGCCGTTTTTACAGCTTTCAATAGAATTTTTGATTTCCTGTATATCTCTTTGAATCTGCTTTATGCATTCTGTTTGTTTCTTATATTGTTCTTTGAGGGATTCTATCTGTTTGCTTTGTTCCTCTAATTTTTTAGCTGTGTTTTCACTAGATGTGTTCACTATTTCTTTCACTATTCTTATCAATTCTTCTTTTACCTGGGCAAGTATTTCTGATTTGAATTTCTCCATAGCTTTCCCTATTTTCATATTTATTTCATTTGATATCATTTCAGACATTTCAGGTGTATGGCTTCTTTTTTCTTCTATGTACACGGCTTCTAAGCTTTCTTGGGGAGGGCTAGAGCTTTGAGCCTGCCTTTTGGTCTTTCCGTTTGTCATTTTAATATATTTCCTTGCTTCCAAATCTTTCTCTGCATGTGTGGTGAATTACCTCTTGCACCCTCAGTTCCTGGAGGGGCAGTGGCTCCCCTACAGGCTCTTGGCTTCCTCACAGGGTCCTAACTCCCCTCTGTGGGCTCCTGACTCCCTAAGTTGTAATGCAAATGCTGGGTGTGGTCAACCTGGAGCCTGTGGAATCTCAGGCAGGCCAGGCCACCGTACTTTGTCCCAGGCAGGTCTCCAGGAGGTTCCCTGTGAGTGAAGGGTGGGCCTACAGGTCCCAAAGAGTCAGGCCAAAATGCTGGTTTCTACAAATTTCCCAGTCCCAAAGAGACCTGGCCAAGATACCAGTCTCCGCAAAATTCCCAATCCAAACAGCCCAGGCCTCTCTGCGGGTCTGGGAGGTTCCAGGTCCCAAAGAGTCAGGTCACAATGCTGGTCTCTGGGGGAGATTTCCTACGGGTGAAGGCAATATATTATCTTATACTATAGAGAACTGAGGCACAAAAGTTAGTCTAACTCGCCACCCAAAACCTCATAATTTATAAGTGGCACAGCCAAGCATGGACCCCAGGTCTGTTTGAAGACAATTCTGTGATTCAGCCCTTGGTTTAAGGCTAATTAGGCAACCACCCAGTGACAAGTTAATACCTGTCACATAGTCTGTATGTAGTAAGTTAAATATGCCAGTTAGGAATAGTCATTATAATGGCTTCTGAGGAGTTTTGCCTTCTCATGTAACTGTTGAGTTTCTGTCCCCACACTTTAACACATATAATTTCTTTCCCTTGAACAAATGAAGCCCTTGAAATGCTCCCCCTCAGAACTGGAGCTCCATGATCACTCATCGAGCCAAACCGCCTTCAGATCACAGTGCCTGAAGCAGCAGTTGGGTTCCACTGTTGTGCAGAGATATTTTTGACCAAGAATCAAGAGACTGGACTCTTATTATTGACCAAGAAGGCTGAGAAAGGAAAAAGTGATATTGGTATTTGCATAATATCACTTACCTTCAAGTACCTTGCTTGTAGTAGGTTCTGGTGGACAACAAGTAGAATAAAAATTTGGACATAGCCAATCTTTAAACATCCTCTAGTCCTGAGAATCTCTGAACAATTACCAGCTCAGCCCTCCCAGAATAAAGCAGCTTCTGCCATTGCAAAAGAGAAAAGAAAACAATGGTAAACAATTTCACTTGGAAGTCGTATCCTGGCTCCTTATGGAAATCACAGCGACTTGCTCACAAACAAAACAGCAGCCTCACCACTATCTGATTTCTTGAAGGAGGTAGCTCAAGATTTACATAAGTAACTTCTTTTTTCTGATAACTTTTTGAGGTTGAGTGTGCAGCTTCCAGGACTCTCTCTGACATTCTTCAGGAAGTTTCGCTGACCTCTTCTCCTCCTGTGCCACTCCTCTCTCAGTGGCACTATTTAGATATCCCCACTGTCTTACAACATCTTGCACTTGATTGCCATTGCCCACACTTACCAAAATGAAGCATTTATCAGGCTATGTAGCACTTCCATAAAGCCTTTCATGAAAATTTTTGGCCTTGTTAGAATCATCGAAGTCATCCCAACTGCAGAGAACCTGGTTGGTTGATCTCCCATCAGGAACATCTGCAATCACTTTTCTTTACTTACTCCTGAAAATCTGCAATTGGTATGAGCAGCTTTTGGAGACTGGGAAATGATCTATTCAGACAGAACTGAAGATGAGACAAACTCATTTCACAAAGTAGGTTCTGGTGGACAACAGGTAGGAAGTCTTAGCTCCAGGAATTTGATTGTTAGAGGACAGAATCCACCTCCTGATTTCCTCATTGACCTTATTTCCTCTCTACTCACTTCCTTTGGTAGAATTCATTGAGCACCTACTGTGTGCCTGTCACATGTTATGGATTGAAGATACAAAAGAAAACTCAGAACATGTCTGTCTTTGTGGAGTTAATAGTTTAAACTATCTCTACTACAGCACTGATTATATTCTGTTACAATGATGTTATCCGTGCACATCTAACATGTTTCTCAGTGTCTATCTTTCCAAAATATTATGAGGTTTTAAAGGACAGAGACTGTCTAAATCATCTCTGAATCTCTAATTGCAATGGTTGAAAATAGTTTCCAGTATATACTATATATATATATACTGTATGTGCATATAAACATTAATTTGTATAATATAAACAGTGATCAGTGATATATAAACTTCCAATGGTATTCCTCTTGATTTAAATAAATTCCAAAGGCCTTGCTATGTTCTACAAATCATGATCATTCTGCCTCACCTTTTTCTGCTTTCTGTCTCACTTGTAGTGTTCCAACATCCCTGACATCCTCTTTGTTCACTTACCAAGAGTCGTTCTTCTTAGCCTCAGGACCTTTGCATATGCTATAGCTGCTTCCCAAACTGCTTTTTTTTCCCTAGATCAAAGAATAATAATTTCTTCCTGTATCTCTGCTATCAAGTCAAGGCTTATGCAAAGTCATCCAGTGAAGTTGGCCTTTCATGACTCGCTGAGTAACCTCTGTATTATTATTCTAGTGCATTTTTAAGAACATTAACATGTGAAATAACCTCTCTCTCTTGACAAGTCAGAATCACTCTGAACTTTTAGCCTAATACATAAAACTAGAAAATTAGACTCAATAAAATTTTACTGCCTTAAATTCTACTCTTATTTGTATTATAGAATCTAGAAAGAAATGAGAGTCTAAAATTATGCTTTTAAAAATATTTTTCAGTTAACATGCAAACCATATTGAATTATTAATTCAGTGTTTATTAGAGTACTTTGATAGGTTAGTAGTGAATTGCTTACTTTCTTTAACGCAGGGAATAATGCACACAATAGAAAGGCATCCTTCATATTAAAAATAATAATGAAGTGTTCTGAATCCACAGATAAAAGTACCCTATTTGGCTAAGATCCCATGAAGGTGAGTGGAAGGAAGGAGTATATGAAATGAGGCTTCCCTCAAGGCAGTATTTTAACAGTTATTGCTAAGCCCTTTCTAAACAGAGCAACCTTTGTTGGAAGTAAAATTCAGTAGTAGAAGTGTCTCAGTAGTTTGGTTGCTGAGAACATGGTCTGTCTCTTGGTTTGGCTTTGCCCAATGCCTGTCCTTCATAGACAGTCTATGTTCCTGGCATGTCCATCGTTCTGGGGTCTACGATGAAGCTTTAGCCTCACTGTAATAGCTCCATGAATATCCCTCTTGGAGGTTCCTGGAAGGGATGCCAGCAACCCTGAAACACACTGATTGGAATATAAGGGCTTCCTTTGAAGTCTGTTGGAGGTTCACATGACTCATAACCTTTGCATTCTGTCTGATTGTAAAACCAGAATCACATGGATGCTACAAAAGGTTGCCATCTGCTGAAATAGTAGCCAGGCCCCCTTGGACCTTTGCTTCAGTGGACTCAGACTACATGGAGGATAAGCACAGTGAAATGAATTGCAGGGGATCAATTCCATAGATAAAATACCCCTTAGATCAGAAGTTGTTTTCCAAAACGAAAGGTTTACATATTTGCACCCATAAACTGAAAATGGGTGCCCTAGTCCAAAGTACTTGTTATCTTGTCATAACCCAAAGTACTTCACTTATTTTTAATGAAACTAATCTCTCCAGAAAACCTACCTCCTTTGGCCCCAGTTTTATATGTAATTTTGTAGTAGATAGTTACAATCTGTTGTTTGTTCCTGATCTCTCTATAAATCTAGTTCAAAGAAGCCAGCAGTACCCATGACACCATTGAACTTTGAACTGCCTTAATATGTCCTTCATAAGATCAGTTGATTCACAGCCTTTAAATTCAACCTCTTACAAGGTCTGGAACAGTGGAAAAATGAAGACAAGTTTCTTTGCCAGAGTGTAATATGCATGATCTTGAATCCAACTCCCAGGACAGTCCCCATTCCGATACAAGAACTCGTGAGTCCGACCTTGACTGCCTGCATTACTATCAGCTTTCTGAACTTCTGAGCTCTGACAAGAATCCCCTATCATACTCTGCCTACAGAAATTTAGCCTTTTCCTAGGCTGCTTCTCAAAAATTTCCAGAATCCTTCTACAAACAACTTCCAATGACTTTTGAACCACAAAGTCAGGTGTAGTCATAGCAACAAATTTACTCCTCATACTAAACTTCTGGATTGGTCAGCTTTCCATAATTTTTCCAGTACAAAGTACCTGACACACACCATTTCAAAAAGGAGTTTTGTTTGGGTGCACAGTTTCACAGGTTTCAGTTTATGTCAGTTCATTCCAACGTAAAACATGTGGTGGAGGAAAGATACTTAACATGCCATTCAGGAAGGAGAAAGTTAGGAAGTGTGCCAGGGGAAGGGATCAGGGATCCTACATAATCTCCAAGCCCCATGCCTCCATGACTCACTTGCTCACACTGGATCCATTTCCCAATAGCCCATTTGCCTATGGACTTATCAGCCAATTAACTCATTCATGAGGTCAGCACCCTCTCAAGCCAATCACCTCTCCAGAAATCTATTAATCCAATCAAGTTGACAATCAAGATTAGGCGGCACACAAATATTACACTCATCAAAATACTTTCATATTTTACATCATTTGAACAAAGACTATAATGTTGTGGAGTATTATGCATTTTCAGAAGTTTTGCCTTTCATGCTAGGTCCAGAATTAAAGTGCATATTCCACATGGGTCCCGGAATGGGTAGATCAATGATGAGATACAACTTCACTAGTAACTAAAATACATCTCTTTCATGAATAGAAGTGGAAATGTAACGGGTTTCTATCTGCTTTGTTTTCTATGTATTTACCAGAGTTCAGTAGTAAGGCAGGAACAGCTAGGTAATAGGGAATGAGAGAAAATGTTCCTAGCTTGGTTTATGGCCAAGGATAAAATTTCCAGATAAAATACAGGGTTCTCACTTAAACTTGAACTCCAGGTAAGTAATGAATCCATATTTGGTTTTACTATATCTTATGTAATATTTAGAGTACACATATGTACTAAAAGTATATTTTTGTTTGCATGAAATTGAATTTTGACTGAGTATTCTGCATTTGTATTTGCTTGATCTTGTATCTATATTCTAAGATTAATCTTTACCTATTAAAAATTATTCAAGTTAACCCAAACAAATAGGAATACTTGTTATTGAAAGAAAACTATTCCTTAAAGGATTTATGCTTCAAGTAGCACAAAACAAGTCCTTGAGATTTGTGTTTGGAAATGCGTGAATTATTTCCCTGGCTATGATAAGATTTTCTCAAGAGGATAAACACAGCTAAATGTAAATTCTCATTTTGTATCTGTCTCTGTCTCTCTCTGTCTCTTTCTGTCTCTCTCTCTCTCTCTCTCTCTCTGTCTGTCTCTCTGTCTCTCTCTCTCCCTGCAGCAGAACATACTAAACAGCAGAAGAGTAGGGTTCCATAGGTATTTAGGAGTTTCTTTTGGAAGCATGGATAAGACTAGAGACTAGATTTTTCTTAATAATTGAACCTTTAAGGTAATCACCTAAATGAAGACCATTTTTTTCTATGACAGAATTGTCTTGTGTATTATTTCTGTGTTGCTATTAGAAATGTTATTTTTCTTGAAGAGAAAAGAAAACGCAAACTAATTTGTCCATGAGATGACAATAATTCAAATCAGTAAGTATAATTTGCTAGTAATCATATAAAAATAAGAGATTATTGTTAAGGAAGATATTAAGTGATGGATAGCGAGACCAGCAATGAAACAAAATGGTATTCATGTTAAAATATATTTCAGAAAACCAGGCTGTGAAAATTTTATTTTAATTTTAATAACTATTCCCTACTTATGAAGAGTTTGATCTATTTGACTTCAAATTAAAGCTAATAGCCAGAATGTTTTGAACAGTGTTGTCACCTGCTCTTATAGATTTGTCATCTTGATGCATGCAAGACAGAGATCTAATTTTCCAGCCCTGAGAGAGTAAAATCAGTTTACTTCTATCTCATGGTATATCGTCTTCTCTCTTTATTGGATGGAATAATCTCTAGTCTTAAAGGATTTTTAAACATTTTAATCCAAACTGAATGAAACTCTTATAGTCTTATCTTCAGCAGGAAGCATTCAGAGTCAGCTAAGAGATTCCGTGCCCATCAGAGGTGATACAGCACAATGGATAGGAAAGTTTTACTTACTGCATGTATGAAACTCTCCTAAGAAACAATAGACAATAAATTTTTATAGGAATTTGTGTATGTAATCATGGGACAAGTCCTTTGATGTGCTTTCTTTGAGCAGGGAGAACCAATAAAACCTGATGTGGAATTTAGTCTGAGTAGGAAAGCAAGAAGTGGCAGGCTTGAATCCTGCAGTCTATGGACCTAAGAGCCAGAAATTCCAAGCTTGAGCACAGGAAAAGATGAAAGTCTTAAGTCAAGAAGAGAAACAGGGAGCAAATTAGCCCCCTTTCACCTCTTTGTTCTATCCTGGTCTCCCTGGAGGCTTTAGCAGACACTACAGGGGTGAGGGTGATCTCCCCTGCCGGGTCTGCGTGTCCAGATGGCAATCTCTTCCAGACACAGCCTTGCAGACTCACCCAGAAAGGATGCCTTATCGGCTCCGTGACTGTGTCATAGCCCAGAAAGCTGACATTTAGCACATTTAGCATTTCATACCTCACTGTAGAAGGAAGTAGATAATCTCAGTCATATGCATTAAAAAATAAAAAAACAATCTTTCACTGATTAAACTGAAAAATTTGTTCCTTTTTAGATGTTTTTTACACATTTTCTACTGATATTTTGATGAATGCATGAAAAATACACATACAAATATGTAATTTATGTCATAACTGTGTATTACAGATATAGGTATATATGCATCATGGGAAATACATATTTATATATAAGTCTATGTGTGAATCTATGCATGAATATATATATACATATAATATACTTGAACATATGTGGAATATGTATATGAATACAAACACTACATATATATACATATATATATATACATGTATATATATATATATATATATATATATGCAGAAGTTTAATTTCACAGTTCATTTCACAGTTATGTGTGAATTCACTGTACCAAATACTGGAAAACTGCAGAAGTCCATAATTGGCAAAATTGGACAGCATTATTTTGGCTTTCTGCCATACAAATGAAAAATATTAGGCAAATATATATATCACTTATAGAAGGAAATAATCTATTTTTATATATGTGAAATGCATTATATATAAAATACCTTTTATATGTACATATATCTAAAATACATTATATATTATCATATATTGTATAGTGTTATATATTATGATATGTTATACATTACATGTATTATACATTTTATATATTATATATACAATACTTTCTTCAAGCAACAAACATGCTATCAGATATGGTGTACAGAGTATGAACACTACACCACACTATGAAGTATTTTTAACAGAAATAAATCTAGGTGCAAAACAAGAACTGAAGTTAGAATGAGCTTTGGAGATCATCAAGACCAGATGAATACTAAAAATACCACTATTAACTGAATAAGTATTATGAAAACAAAATTTGGCCAAGGGAATAAAAGGAAAGTAGCAAGCATACTTCAAAGACTCCTCATCTGCAAGCCAAATGATACTGTGATTGTCATGTTTTCTACACTCCAGGTATTTTCTTCTCCTTTTGCAGGAGTCTTCTCTATATTATTTATATTTTTAACAAAGAAATCTAAGCCAGCTTCAATCTGCTCGGTGGCTACTTTGCTGCTTCCATGTTCCTTTGATGCTTCTCGTGTGTTCATTTCAAACAGTCAATGCACCAGAGAAACAAATAAGAATTGCAGAGGTGAACAACTGCTCAAATTTTCTAGGAGTCAAAGAGGCAGGAATTAAAGCAATAATGTGATACTATTTTTACAAGCCAAGATATTTTTAATAATACAAATGCAAGAAGTTCTTGAGTGAATGTTATGACAAGAAGTTGATAAGCCCTTGGTAGAAATAAAAATGAATATACATTTTCCAGAAAGCAATTTTTCATATACATAAAGACTGTAAGACTTACATCATTTGATCCAATAGTTCCATTTTAAGGAATCTATCTGAAAGGAATAACCAAAAAAATACAGAAAATGTCTATATACATTTGAACACTGAAATTTATTCCAGTGATTAATACAAAACAATTTTAGCATTCATGAATATGAAAATGTTTAGATTGTTAACAAATTTAATATAGTAAAAGTTATACAATTTTTAAAAAATTTGTGTAAGCTAGTGAACATAGTACAAAATACTGTTACGTAAAAAAGACAACAGAATATAATGATTTATATTCAAATTACCTCCAATTTCGAGACACAGGGCTGTGCATGAGATAGATATGTATTTGCATTTCTCTGGCTGTGTGTATGTGCTTGTCATTTTCAAAGCTAATGCATCAAGAAAACATGAACATTAATATTCTCAATGACTATCTGTGGTTGGAAACAGAATATATATTTAGGTAATACTTTATTTTTCACATATTTAAAAAAATTTATATTTGACTATCAGATCATAATAAAATATATTTTAAATGGGTCTGACAATAAAATTAATAGTATAATTTCATATTGTAAAGTTTTATTTTCATGTCTGAAATTTTTAAAAAAATTATATTAGTAAATGTAATATTTATAAATGACAAATGATAATCATAAATCAATTACTGTCAATCTTGAAAAATTTTACTTAATTGAAGGGGACTGTTATTTTCTTAAGCACATCATTATTACGGCTTGTATCTAGATGTTCCTGAAAAGCCTCATACAGTCATAGTGGGGCTTTATCAGAGATGGCTGAACTTAGAATGGGCGATGCTAGAATTAAGGGCATGTGATTACTAAATCAGTCCACTGATTGGTTTCCACCGCCCTAAACCCAGTAACCTGGTTACAATATAAAGGACAGAAAGAGTCTTGTTTTGACTGTTCCTTTGCTACTTTATCCCCCCCAAGAACTGTTTCTCTTCTGTGATGCCACCCTGCCAGACCATGATTGACTGAAACCTCTACAAACTGTGAGATAAATAACCCTTTCCTCCCTTAACTATGTGTATCAGGTATTTGTCTTAGCAAGGAGAGAGAAGTAATTAAGACAACCACCTACACTAAACAAATGTCAACAGTATTTTTCTCGTAGTGTAAGGATTTATGGTTTACAGTATTTTTCCTAACTTAAAATATAAACATAATAAGTAATTAATGTAAGTACTTTTGACATAATATAATTTTTAAACAGTCTAATTTTTAAAAAGTGCACCTTTTTGGAAGTCTCAAAATATACATGTCATAAAGCTTGGAAGTTGTAACTTGTCAGATAACTTCTAAATTTTGAAAATATTAAAGTCACAGGTTTTCTACAATTTACGTAGAATCCAATCTATGCAAATTATTTCTATGTTAAGAAAGAACACATTCATTCATTTTAATATCTAATAAAGATTATAATTAATTGAGTCAACTGAGGACTGAGGGACAATACACATAGAGGTGTTCACACTTTATACATATCACTTCATTATGCCTCTTTTTTCCTTTAATTTCACCAATTACTGACTATTAAGAAAAATGAAATCTATCTTCTGAAGCATTTAGGGATTCATTGAAATAAATATTTTTGAAGTATATAAAACAAATGAAAAGTAATATTAATTTTAATTGATTTAGCTCATCTCAAAAACTCAATCAAAACAAATCCTTTTTCTATTGACGCTTCCTTCTCTTTTTGCATTTGCAATTTCTTTGTGCTTTCTGCAGATAAAGGTATATTGAACTTCATTAAGTTATACTTAACTTTTGTCTGATCTTATCACTGTGACTCAAAATTGTACATTTTATAAAAATCAATTAAAGTCTGTGAGTTTGATGTCTATATTTAAAATAGATACGTCATTCTAGACTCAGAATGAGGTAGGTTTGAAATTTGAAGTTGAATATTCTCATTGTCTATAAAACAATACCAAAAATATACCCATGTCATTAGGTTGCAGCATAGCATAATGAGTCAATAAAGTTTTAACCCCTGTACTTGCATTATTCCTCAGCACTAAATTAATTCAATTAATTATAGCCTTTATTGGGGCAAAAATATCTCTTCAGTCCTTGGTTTCTGAAGGCCAGGCATTGTATTCAGAATATGTTTCCTTCAAAAGGGTTTCCCTCAGTTTTTCCTTCAAAAGTGTTACAGTTCCTACCTGAAACTTATTCTTTTTACACACCATTTTGATCTCCAATCATCCTGTGAGGAATAGTTCAACAAGTCCAAGACAGATACCAACACACACAAGTGTTCAGTTGGGCCTGTCTGTAAACCAAGACCAATACATTTCACTTAGCTTCCCATCTCTCTTTTTCCTCCTGAATTTAAATATTTCTTCAAAAAAGAACACAACATGAATCTTAAAAACCAAATTAGGAAAGCAGTCATCATTTTAAAAAGTACATTTTTGTGGGGCATAGTAGCTTACTCTAATTGAATTTTTCATAAATGCCGCCATCTAGTGTTCATGACTCTCATTTTTATTATTTACTTTAAAAACATTGTCAGTGAGGAAGTATTGTTTCTGAATTCACAGAGATAAATCACATTAAAAAATTCATTTTATGATTTCAATTCTTTGAAAAAAGATTTCCTTTATCTGAAATAGAAAAATAATTTTGAAATCAAGAAAAAATAGCCAAATAGCTAAAACTCAGGACTGTCAACAAGTGCACACTTTGTAAAATGCAAATGTACTAGAAGGATAATGTTTGTTTCCTCTCCTTTCTCTCTTTTTCTCATCTGCTCTTCTTTTCCTGTCTGGAATTGTTTAGCATCCTTTTTCCTAAAACTCAATCGCAAGCAACCCAGATAAAATATGGATAAAGGTTTGAATTGGCTCTGTCCAAAGAAGTCACATGATAGCCAATAGGTGTAGCAAACATGCTCAGCACTACAAAACATCAGGGAAGCCAAGTGAACGCCATGGTGAGATATCTCCCAACAAACTGGTAGCATGGCTGTTTTTTCAAAAGATAATTACTGTTGAAGTTGTGAGAAAAAAAAAAAACTTTGCACACTGCTAAAAGACTGTAACAGAGAACAGCATGGTCATTCCTAAAAAACTAAAAAGGTATGTCATATGATCCAGGAATCTTGTTTCTGGATACATGCACAAATAACTGAAATCAGTATCTCAGCAAAATGTCTGAATTCCCATGTTCACTGTAGTAAACTCAAAGTAACCAAGGTAGAGAGACATAAATAAAAGCTAAATGATGAAGAAAAGGTTTATATAATTAGAACAGTATTGCTGAGTGAAACAGATAGAAAGACCTTATTTTGAAGTGTTACCAATCTAATATTAAAAATATAAATGAAAATTTAAAATTAAGTATTCTCTTTAAGGCAAATTCTGGGACCAAAGGTTCTGTATAGTATTTTTCTTGAGGAATTTTTAAATTAAAACCTGACATGAAATCTAGCACTTTTTTCCTATGTCTATGGATCTAATCTTTCATTTTATAATCTGAAGGAAACAATCTCAATAAGAATTGCTGAGTAGATTGTAACATTCTCTTTAAGTGTCAAAGGTGAATAAGGAAAAAAAATACTTGAATGTTTCACATTGTTTTAAAAGTTTTCACAAAGCATGGTATATTTTATGTCTAAATTGAATTTAAATGTGAATATGATCTATAGCATATGAAGGGAATAATTAGTGATTTATAGCCAAGCCAAAATATTTCAATTTGGAAAAGAATCAAATATAAAAGAGCTAGGGAAATCTAGGGAATTTCATGCATGCTGCTGTTGGATTGGGTTCCTGCCAGCCAACAGATTTTCATGTTTATCTTATTGCATGGCAATTATATCCATGATAAACACTTTGCAATTCATGTGCATTTTTAAGAATATTATGCATATATTGCCTTTATACATTTATATGTATATATAAACACATATATCGCTATACAGTAAGATATATAAGTCTATACTCACAATATTTTATGATATTAATTCTTACCTTATCACATGCATATAGCTATAATGGCCTATTGTTTTTCTTAGAATGACACTTCTACTCTGTAATACTAAATAGATATATTGAGATTCTAGAAGAATCAAGTTCTAAACAAATTTTCTCTGAAGGAAAGATTCGCACTAATATTGTTTGGACAAGAGATCATGCCTTTATCTTGTACTTTGAATAACTACTATGAAAACAACACTATGCAATGTATTAATTATTGTAACTGTTCTAGTAACCTGTTTTGAAACTCTGTGTCATCGTTGTTTTTTTCTCATTAAAATAGAATTTTAAAATATATTTTTTATAAAAGGCAATACAGTCAGTGGTGCCATACACCCCTCCTAACCATGCTGTATATTCTTAGGTTATTTATGCATTCAATAAATTGATTAATGATTGATAATATTCTCTTCAGTATTAGTTCTACATTTTGATTTAGATCTAAGAATCCTTTTGCTTTTACTCTGAGTGAGATAAGAAGCCTTGAAGCAAATAATAGACATGACTTGATTTCTATGTGGAAAGGACCACTGACTGTAACATTAAACAGAAAACAGGCTCGGGAGGGTGGTTTCAAGGCCACTGGTGAGGAGGCTACTAAAATGCCACAGGCTTGCAGTACTATCTTGGAGTTAGATGGTATTAACCGGAGCTGAGTGCTCCTATTTCTACAAACGAGTACTTTTAACTAATCCACAAATTATTAACTTCGTTGTAAGGTAACAGATGACTCACCAGTTTCCAAATCATATAATAATTATTTGATCAATCAACTCTGAAACCAAAATATGACAAAAAATCTCAATAAAAGAAAGAAAGTGGGCCGCTTCACTTATGACTGCAGATGCAAATTTCAATCAAGTCTTTTCTTAAAACAATAACGACAGAAGAGTTACCAAGATGTGCAGAGTTATTCAGTGTTGGAGATTCAGTTCATATACTATATTCATCAGTTACAAGGAAAAAAATCATATTTATTTAACAAAGTATTAATGGATGTATTTCCTATGCCTAAATGGTAAAAAATTTAGTAAAATAACAAAAAATAGTATGTTTTCACTAGAAAATAACTTGCCTCAGATCTTTAAAGTTAATATGACTTAAAGAAATACTATAAAGATATTCATATTATTGTCAAACTCAAGGAAATATTAAAGGTCTGTATTGTCATTGCTAGTATTTAATGATATTTTGTGGCTTTTAGTCAATGCTTCAGCATAAGAATTCAAGTGGAGTAATATATATATATATATATATATATATATATATTAAACATATACATTACATAGATATATATTCTTAATATATAGAAATCACAGCAAATACAGACCTGACTGACAATATTTGTATATTTTCAAATTGATAGTAATTGTAACATTCTAAACATGTATAAGCTGTAAAATGAATAGTTTTCTAATAATATGAAATAATCAAAGGCTAAAACTTGTCTATCATTAGAAAAATGAAGATTTAAAGGTGATATGCCATATTTTACATACATGTCAACAGATATTTTTGCATTGTGATAGAAAGTTGTTTAACAAAATTGACATTCTTTGTCATCGCTGATGGTAGTATAAATTGCTTAATGCCTCCAGCTGTCAATTTGGAAATACTTAAGGAAGGTTTCAACTGAAACACTCCTTTTTTACGTACGCATTTCACTCTACATAATCCTCATAAAAATCAGTTATAGGGAAGGCAAAAGATATAGGTATGAATATCTTTTTCATATTATTACCTGTAACAATGAGAAAGTGCTTAAAAATAAAAGTGTACAAAATAAAGGAGTATTAAAAAGAAAATGGCTAATAAGTTATAACAAACCCATATGAATGAGTATTGTGCATCCATCAAAAATTAGATAAGGTAGAAATTTTAGTAAACTTCATGGTTTCATGATAGATAAATGTTTAATAAAACTGATGACAAAATAATATGCACAATACAAAAGAGCAAAAAAAGTCTACTTTTTATAGTAAAAGTTGTAAGCATATATTCCAAAATGTGACCATCGATCACCTCTGGATGGTAGGATCCTGGTATATTTTCTTCATTCTTTACTCTAGAGAATTCCCTAAATTTTAACAGAAGGCATATGTTATTTGAAAACCATATGAAAGAAATCATGCAATTTATTTTAAAATAATCCAGTTGAATGCATTTTTGATGCCAAAAGAAAAAGGATGTAAAACAATATTGATTAAGGGCCCATTCTTTCTTTACAAAGGCTTATAGCTCATTCATTCTGTCAATGGGCATTGATTGACTCTGTGTTCCATTTTATTCCATAAGCTCGACACAAGGCTTTCAAAGATGAGTTAGTCACAATCACTTTCACATAAATCTCAGGAATCTGACAGGTGCAGTGTCAATGCAATTGCAATGAATTGTACCTTAATTCAGTATTAAAGGGAGCAAAGGGAGGAGAGTCTGCTAGAGGAACAGCAGGTAAGAGAAAGATCCTTGGACAATGACCTTGATACTCGTTTAAAAAACAGGGCAAAATGTTCCATATAGAAATATTAGGCAACATCATTTCAGGATGGGGGGAAAAGCATGAGAAATGGAATAGAATCAAACATGATTCAAATTAGAGAAGCATTAATCACTGCTACTTTATGATATTTGTTCATGAAAACTCTAATGAGAACAAAAATCCTCACCATGAAGCTGTTTGGAACAAGATCTTCATACTTACCTTAGAACCTTTAGAGTGTTACTAATCAACAGGACCCTCTATTTCCTAACACTGCCATCTGTCACAATTTCACCCTGCCCAGTCCTGACACCAGCTACAACATACTAATCGATTTCTCCCAAGCACAGCACAATGGTTCATTCTTAAAAACCCCTGCACCCTCTCAGAGAAGTCCCAGCTTTGTTTTTAAAAGGTGTCTATGTTTTATGCTATCATGGCATGGTATGCATGCCCCATTCAAAGCATCTTGCCCTATCATCTTCACATGATCATATCTCTCTCAATTAGTCCAGCATCTGGTATCTGACATAGAACTGGATGCCTTGTAGACACACAGTAAGTGTTTGTGGAATGAATAAATGAGTGAGTGATGTATTACAAATTTCATCCTGAAACGCTTACTACAGGATTCATGAGAACGTTGGTTAATCTTTATCATGGCATCTCTAAACACAAATCATGGCAAAGCGACCAATGGGTTGTATCTACTAAGAAATAAGGAATCCTATAAATAACATTGAAACAAAATAAAATTTTTAGCCCTCTAAATAATTTCAATTACCCAAATTGAACACAACTTTTAGGAGACTACAACCGGAAAAGGATTAAATCAGATGTATTCATTTCAAACAATACATTTTACTGAGCAGTTAGGAAACAATCCTGTAGCCTACAGCAGAGTTCATTTCAAATAGAAATGTGGCAAGTAAATCATTACGGTACTATTTGACAAGTCCAAAAGTCAGAGTAATGTTTGGTGCTTTCTCAGGCTCTAAAAATAAAAATAGAACATCAAGCTGCTCTACTGAATGCCAGACTTCATAGGCCACATGAGTCATGACTAAGTAACGACGATGGTCTGCTTTTCCCAGTGTGTTTTTACTGCTGGGTGCCCCAAGACCTGGCTCCTGACTTCTTCAAATCTGCATACATCCACGATCACGTAAAAGTGTGTTAAAGGTAGACTTGCAATAGACATTCCTTATTTGCGTGATTGCAAAATATCTTTGAAAGAACTCAAGAAGAATATAGGTCACAGCAGAAATTGAAGGCTTTTTGCTATCTTATGGCATAGGGATTCTTGTCTTATTCTGAAAAGTCTTAAGGCTTCTCAGCAATTGAATTATGTGGACTCTCAGGCACTGCCAGGAGATTTTGGGGATAAAATGGCCTTTGCATGAGTTTGAGAAGTTGTTTTTTGATCTAATTATTTTATATTAGAGAGTGTGCACTTCATATATGTATATGTCCATTAATATTAAATGTAGAGTTTTAAGTAAAGTAATGAGTCAATGAACACAGAATGAACAAATAAATGAGTTAATGGACAAATTATTTTTCATGAGGTTTGATATAAAGCTTTCAGTGAGTTATTTCTAATACATACAAAAATCCACTGATAAAAGTCATTTTACCAAGCAAAATTATATATGGACATGACCCTAATACGATAAATGTGTATTCATGCATGGATGATCATTTGTATGTATGTTTCTATCAACATTAATGCATGTATAAATTCTGAATGAATGCATGGGCCGAAAGTCAAGCATACATGCAGAAAAGGAGGAAGTAATTATCTTTAAGCAACTACAAGTATTAGGATTATTTTCTCTGGAGTTAATTTTCTTTGAGTGAGAATATGGATATTTTAATTTTTTAACGCTGTACATCTTTATTTTCTAACTGTTCTAGGATAGATACTTATGGTTAAAATAATTTCAAAAATATTTTAACAGCTATTGCTCACAGATTTAAAGAAAGGAGGAACTAGAGTCTGTTTTGTATAACAGTGTTACTAATAGTTCAATAGTTGCTTTTTGTTTTGTTCTAAGTATCTACTTTGAGAACAACAGTATAGAAGACGCCTTTGAGAAAACAACTAGAGACATGTAAAGAAATTAATATTTCCCCATTGGTTTTAAACAAAGGTCAAGCCAAAAAGAGGATTAATACTTTGTGAGCAGGGAAATCTGGTTTGCTGGAAACCTGTGTTATGCCTGCGTTCTCGTTGAGTGAGGCTCCACTACCTCATGAGTTATTTCATGTGTGGTACAGGGCTGGCCTCCGCACTTTCTCACAGAAAGGCCTTGGGGAATAGGGCAGACAACTACCGAAGAAGGCCATGTCCCTTTTAAGGGGAGAAAGGATTTGCAACACACTCAGTAGAACCTTTGGCAGGAACATTAAGAAAGACCTTGGACTTGGGCTGTCAGATTAAACAAAGTAAAGGATGTCATTTATTTTACTTAACTCTGCTCAGTTGATTCATAATACTAGTGGTAAAAGCATTTTAGAGGAACAGGTCAGGAATCACTAATCCTTCCTTAGTGGTTTTCTTATCTTATTAGATTTAAGCTAAAAGAAAAACAATCCAATAAGCAGCCAAGATGCTTACAGAGAATTAAAATACTTTCAGAGATTATTTGAAGCTGAACACAGTTTCAATTGGAGCTTAAAATAACAGACAACTTTCCTTCCATTAGGTTGAATAGAAGAAATCTGCATAGGTATTAAAATGTGAAATATGTGAGATTTATCGTCCTCCCATCTACTGAGATGATCTCTTAGTTGGTCTCCTGGCCTCTCAGCTCTCATTAGCACGGATTATCTTTTACCCTGCCAGGGTCTGGTGGTCACCAAGCACTTCTGGGTACCCTCTACTTATAGACATTGATCTCAACATGTGACAGCTGGAAGCCCGGTTTCAAAATTTCCTGGGATGCAAGGTAACTAATTCTGCGGATCAGGCGCACATACTCCTGGTGCTTCCTTTGAGCAGTGAGTGTTCAGAACCATTGGCCTGGTATAAAGCTCTTAATGTAGCATTCGATAGCCTCCAAAACCTGGCTCTAAACTTGTTTTTGGTCATTTCTTACTGTCTGCTTGTATCAATATCAATGATTCCACTCTTCTCTGCTTCATGATCTCACCAGGACCTCCCAGGGCTACAGGTTTCTTTTGCTCTTTCAATCTGTATTGTTAAATTTATTGCTACCCTTAGAAAATTTTGGATTCATCTTCTAATGCTCTAACTACTAAACTACACCAAACATTCTTATCGTCCAGAACCCATCTCTCAGAGATCAGAAAGCAAAGATTTTGAACCAGTCAGCTACACAATTTAGGGTGGTAGAGGAGTATGATAATAATGATTGTGAGTGTTACTGTCATACATTAAGGTGCATGACTAATACTTACACCAGTCCTTATCTAACTACTGCATTCTTTGAACCTTCTGATAATTGCTGCTTACTCTAGTTGCCCAGGGAATGCCTGCAGAGTCAGTTTAACACAAAAATATGAGCTTTGGTGTCTAGCAGCTCTAAGGTTGGTAAATAGGATAGCCACATAACATCTATATGATTTCAGACAAGTAACTTAATCTCTTTAACCTCAGTAAACATTTTTCCTAAAATAGGCAAGTGTGCCTCTACATTATAATTTCTCACAGGATAATGAAATCTCCTGTTCCAAGTTGATACATGATAATTTTTCTCACACTGCTGTTAAATAAATAAATGTGTAACATGCTTAAAATAGGACATCAAGCTCACGTTGAATATTTGTTTTGTGGTTCCATTGCCATCTGCTTTATTCTGAGTTTTGTTTCCCAAAAGTTCATATACAGAAGTGCTAATAGCTAGTAATTCCCAATGTGAATGCATATGGAGATGGGGTCTTTACAGAGGTAATTAAGTTAAAATGCGGTCATTAGGAGAGGACATAATCCAATGTGACCAGTATCATTCTAGAGATTGAGACACTGACATATCCAGAAAGATCATTTGAAAACACAGAGAGAATCTAACCAGCTATGAAATAGAAGCCTTGAAAGGATCTAACCCTTCCAATACCTTGATGTAAGACCACTAAGTATAGAAACATGAGAGAATACATTTCTGTTGTCACTGAATTTGTGCTACTGTGTCATGGCACCCATAGAAAACAATATCTGAACACATGGCTTTAATACTAAAATTGGTACACTTGGATTACAGGGCAGTTTGCATTTATGATGTCTGAGTTAACATGTTTGCAATAAACTTAAATCTCATTACAAAATTACAATTTTCACTTGGAATCAAGAGCGCAAGAAAATGTTTCTTGCTAAAGAAAGCAAAGTCTGAAATACAGCGACTGTTGACCTGCAATGTTCATTCTTTTCTACTCCAAGATCCTACTCTCACTCCCCCACCACTGAGTAATCTGAATCAACTTAACATAAATAGGCAATAACATTTAAAGAAAAGAGAGTCCGATCGTGAAAAACTTCCCATGCTAGAAAACCCTAAAAGTTATCCCTTGTGATAACCATACACGGTGACTATCTAAATGTGTAGAGTTTATAACAGTAAAAGACATTAATCCCCATCAGTTTCTACACACATATCCCGTCATTCTCGCCACTTTCTGAAGTGGTTCTTAAAGTCCTTTTTCATGAGTCTCTTTAGGAGGCGTGATCAGTCACCTACCGTGAATTTTGCTGCCAAGTGACATCCAGCAGGAAGTCAGGCTCGCCTTGTGAAAACATTACCGGATGTTCTCGAGCACGTTGTTCACTCGGTCTGGAACTGTTTGACTTCCGACTCTTTCCTAAAGTCAAAATGACCAGCAAAGGTTAATATTTTGAATCAATTCAGAACATTGAAGCAGCAATGACACCACAAGTAAAGCCACTCCCAAGAGTGGATTTATAGAACTATTTCTGAAAGTAGCACAAAGGAATGCAGTATATAAAGGGGATGGTGATAGCGGACGCCTATTTCTGGTCTGCCTTCAGAGGGAAGGCTGTCAGTATTTTCCCACTTAATATGACGTTGACAATAGATTTGACATAAATGGCTTTTATGAGTTTTAAGACAAGGTCTTTGCATACTAATATTTGTCAGGGTTTTATATTGTGAATTGATTTTGAATTTTTGGTAAAGGTTTTTTCTGTAGCAGTTGAAATAATCATGCAATTTTGCCCTTACTTTTGTTTATATAATGTAACACATTTATTGTTTTACATGTGCTAAACCATCCTTGCTTACCTGGGATGAGGTCAACTTGATCATGATGTATTATCTTTTCAATAATTTATCACATTTATTGCTGGTATCTTACTGAGAATTTTCCATGCTCATTAACAGATGATTGGTTAAAGAAAATTTCATGTATGTACACAATGGAGTACTACTCAGTCATAGAGAAGGATAAATTCTAGTCATTCATAGGAAAACCAATGCACCTTGAGACCAAAATGATAAAATGAAATAAAACATACACAGGTGTTTAAATATCACATGGTTTTTCTTATATGAAAAATCCAAAGTTTAAATGATTTCAGAATAAAATAAAAGAGAAGATAGGAATTAGGGAGGTAGACTGTGAAAAGAAGATATAGAACTGGGGGGAGATGAAAGGGAGGAGAGAGGAAGGGGGAGTAAAAAGGGTCAAGATTTGATCCGTACAGTGTCTGCACCAATTCCCCACTGTGAATGGATTCATTATGTATCTCAAATATACACTAACAAAAGGGAGATAATAAAATGAAAAAAAAAAAGATAAAGTGGTAAGAAAAGTGAGATAAGTGTATTTGAAGTGAGGGGAGTATTCTGAGTGGGATTCATGGTAATGTGATTTTACCATAATAATTTCTTTCTAATTTGAACATTCACTGTAGGTCTCATCACACCTCCTACCTATGATCACTTTCATCAATCTGTTCTCTCACCCACTGGACATGGAAGGAGATTATTATGTGATAGCGAAACACTAGTCATCAGTAAAATATTAACCTAATAAAAATAAGCTGCAACAGTTATGAAGTGTTTAAATTCAAAGAATTTAATTAAATGCCTATAATACCATTACAAATTATTAGCTTTAAAGTAAAATGAAAATGAGAAAATTGGAGCAGTAGGAGGTAAATAACTCACCTAAAAATCATATACCTAGTACATGGAAAAATTAAGTTTGAAATCCAGGAATCTTGGATCCAGTCTAACACTATTTTATCTCTACTTCACTTTAAAATGATTTAAATTATGCTTTAAAATAATATTAGCATCTGTGCTGTTTTTTCTATGTTAAACAAATTATAAAACTATCTAAATATATCCATTCACTGATTTTTGATAAAAAAAAAAAGTACTTACTGATCACCTACTATGTGACACTGGGAATATACGACACACTTAGTTCTTGTTTGAAAATTCAAATTTTATTGATGGAAAGCAAGCATTATGAATGTAAATTCATATGCACTTAGTTATAATCTATGTTATATTAGAAATGGATGGGGTACTATGAAATAACAATAGGGAAAGTAAATATCCATTTCACTGACAGGACTTCCCTTCGTGGTCAGTTAATATGTTTAATCTGATGAAAACTGAGATTCTGCCCAGCATATGTGCATTTAATCATTCTGTTTTCTCATCTTGTTCTCATCATATATATTTAAGTTCTACCATTAGTATATCCTATCTAAATGCTGTATCAAGGATCTATATTTTTGTAAAATATCCTTATTCATCTTACTATAATCTCTTTTGGGAGAACTTTCTAATTACATCAAAGGCTTTGTTTCATGCAAGTTTCTCAGATTTTCATTTGGTTAATAGCAGGAAAAGTGGAATATTTGCCTTCTCTGCTCTATTATATACAGAAAACATCAGGATACAATTACACTCTGGAATTTTAGGCTAGAAATGATATAGTATAATTACTGATCAAGACTTTTCCAACTTGGCAGAATGGGGACCAACGTCCGTTCATGTGTGTGGGTGCGTGTATGTGAGTGTGTGTGTTTGCGTGTGTGTATATATGCCTAGAACTGTTTTTGCTATGACATACTCTCTTATACACTCTGAAGAACTAATTTCTATCTTTTATGTTCAAAACAGCACAGGGAGACATGAGATACCAAAGATTAAGGATTTTAAATTCTTTCAGAAATTGTCCCAAATCTTTCTAAATTGGGAGTTCAATTTATTTGACGCTCCATATCTATTTATCCATCCATCCATCCATGTGAATAAACATGATGAATATAAATGATAGTAAATTTTACTGTCAACCTAAGATTCAATAAGCAATTCATTTTAAGTGTCTTTAAGACTGCTGGGATCTAGTGAGTATTCAGCATAATAAAATTATTATTACAACTAGTGTCTCCATACAAATTTAGATTACAGACATCAGTGAAATCAAAGACAATATGGAGAGGTATGTGACACTGGAGTGCTTTCTGATTTTCTTCTTAAACTTAATTTCTTATGTAGTAAATATGAAGAGAATCACAGATGTTCATTTCTGAATTTTATAAGCTTTAGCCATTGACAAAAATGCCTCATTGAACACAAAAATCATTAAGAATCTAGTCTATCACAGTTAAATTAGTATCAAAGTTATTCAGGACTTTGTAAAGACATCCAACTGTGCTCTCCAAATATGGACAGAGAATAGCCAATTCAGAAAATATAGCAAGAACAGAAAAATTTATGGAAACTCCCAAGTCTTTTAATATTTACCTTACATGTCAAAAATGACAGATTGATAGAGTACTTTAATTAACAGCAATATTCAACATGTTGAAATTATATAATGATGAGTAACTGATTAATCCAATTATAATCAAACAATGCATAACTATTTGTTATGGTTGCTATTGTATCTATATATGTGTAGACCCACATCAGTATAAATTTATGGAAGTTTCAGCTTTAGATATTTTAGTAGGAAATACAAATGTACATTTAAATCTTCTCATTAAATTAGAAATCTTTTCCCAAACGTGAAAAAAACCTTCTCATCCTTTCATTCAACATTTACTGAGTATAAATACAGGCATTATCATTATGAAAAAAAGTAAGAAAATTTCAAACACTTGCTGCCGGCCATTTTCTGGATTTCATATATAGACTCATTGGTTCTAAACATTATAGAAGTAATGGAGATGAAATAGCAAATATGTCATAAATGAATGACAGAGGATTTCTCAGCAGAGATGATTCATAAGAAAAGCAATTTACCTGTTACAGAAAAAGATGAGCAGAGATATTATAGACAGAAAGTAAAAAGTATACACAAAAGCAAGATGGTTATCAGTGGAATTTGGAACAAGTATGATGAAGTGTGTCTGGTAATACAAGTTATTCAACATTGGACATTATTGTGACATTATTGTGATAGTGTTACTATGGCAGACAAAAGCAATGTCTCCGTCTGACCTTTCCACACTGCCCAAGCTCTGCCTACTTCATGCTGCAATAAGAAATACATTTGTGACCTACCTCACTGGTAGCAGGTATAGAGGTAAATACTAATATTAACCCATGCAGAAATAAGAATATGATACTAAGCAAGATTAAGTAATATGGTTGAATCCAAACACTCATAATTTAAATATTATATGTGTTTCCAATACAATTTTTGGAATAAAAAATGAATTTATCTAAGTCAAGGAAAACACAAAAGGGATGCTTTCATGAAATATTTCCTGATGGTTTTGCTCATGAAAATGAATTATAGATATAAAATATTGAACTTGAAAAAAAGACTACAGACTAAACTAGGGGGAGGTGTGATTTCACCATATAGGAGCCAACTGAAATTTACAGGAATAAAATGAAGAGTTCCATGCGAAATTAATTATAAAAACGCTGTCTAATTCTGAATCAGTGCCTGCGATTCCCTCATCTAACAGTAGACTGCAAAAGTAAATTTCCCAAGTCCTATAAAGCATTATAGGTACAATAATACTAATTTTCCTTGAAGGAACAGATTAAATGTGTTTTTGTTTCTAAATTACATATTTGTCAGCATATAATGGGATACAACTTTGTATTAGGCTTGCAATTTAACCATCACCAACGTTTAGACTCTATATGTCAATTAGTTCTCTGATTTTGGAATAGCTGGTGTTGACTCTGAGTTCCAGGTTGGGTTCACATCTGTTGCATGTGTTTATTTGTATTTAGTCAGCAACTACTGATCTCATTTTCTTCCTATAGAATTTATAGGATATCAAGAAGACAAGAGAAACTATGCCTAGATATTTTTTGTTTTTTTTGGGGGGGGGTTGGTTTTTTTGTTTGTTTGTTTGTTTGGTTTTTTTTGGTACTGGGATCAAACTCATGACCTCACGCTTTCCAGGCAGGAGCTGGGTCATTGAACTATAACCATGGCCTGCCTAGATCTTTAAGTCCATATCATGTGGACTAATTTTTCTCTAAGCAAAAAAGAGTCATATAACCAAGCTGAATATCATTGCACTTTTAAAATAGGCTGCATCCACAACTGAAACATACAAAATAATATTAAAAAGCCTATAAATGTAGTTAATGTTCCACAAGGATTTGAAGGCTGGTGGATTAAAATATTTAATTATCGTGAGTGCCATACGTGGGCCACTGCCGGAGGAGGGACAGCCTCTCCAAGCCTCTCTCCATGAGTCAGCACCATTCCCAGAACGCGGCAGGGAAAGAACAAGGCCTCCCCAGGAAGCATCCCTGTCTGGAAACCATATCACTTTTATTGTTTCGTTCAGTTGGGTTTCATTCTCTTTTGTTTTCTTTGATTATGTAATCTGATGGCAAGAGCAACTATTTAGTAGATAGCAAGACATATTGTGGTAGCCATTTTGGATTTACTATTGACTTGTTTGGAAGTCCTTTATTGCATTCATTGTTTTGTTTTTATTGTTACTATTCTGTTCTGTTCTGTTTGATTTTTACTATGTCTGAAGGTATCTACAGCTATTTTGAAGACAACAAAAGGCATTGTGGTAACTATTGTTGATTTTGGAAGGTTTTGAAGTCCTGTATTTCTTATACTGGTTTATTCTAGTAGGTTATATTCTGTTTTATTTTCCTTGGTTTTATCCTCTTTAAAATAAAAAAAAAAATTAAGCATTTTAAGCAGAAAAAGTCACATGTTTCATTTGAAAATTGTTCATCTTTTGTAAGTTTGCCATTGTGAGACCAGGATCAATGTATCAGTCAATAATTATAAAATCATAAAGATTATGGTAATTTTAATCCCCTTGTGAATAGAATTTACAGGTCAATTATTAAATATTGTGAGGTTAAGTTTCCTTTATTAAGTGCACATAACAAACTCTACCTGTTAGAATTGTTTTACAGGTCAAGTAAGATAATTTCTACAAGAAACACTGCAATGCACAGATTGTAGAAAAGCAACACTATAATTCTTTTTATTGTAAGTATTATTTCAGTGCACTTCGATTTTGTCACCTGTATCTGATACACAGAAATACATATTTGTGTGTGTTGCCAGGACTATGTAAGAAAATTCTCTGGAATTCAGTGCTTTGGGATTTGAAATGGTAGTCTGCCTAGAAAAAAAGAGAACTTTTTGTGAGGTGGTGAGTTTGATCCCCAGTTAAAGGCAATGGAAATAGGGACAAGTTTTGGAGTAGGTGATAAAATGAGAAGGAAGCTTATAAGAGAAAGAGGCTGAATATGCAGTTGAAAATAGAAACTAACTTAATTCCTTTGGACAGTCTGGTAGAATTGTGACAGCATTTTTTGAATAGCGGTGGGGAGGCAAGATTATGGTTTTCAAAGAAAGCTATGAATATATTACCTGAATGCCCATAGTCCAATGTCACTTTCCAAAGGAAAATAGAAATAGGGCTAACACTCTTCCCATGAATCTGTAGCTTTTGAAAACCATTCTAATATTACATTTCAAACTTTGGACTCACTTAAAAATAATGCATCAAATCTGCTGTAGTTTCTTCTATAGAAAAACTCTCAAATAAAACAGTTCTCACCTCATAACTGTCCAAATATTGACTGCAAAATTCAATTTCCCAGGTCCCAGTGTGCTGTAACATTGTCATTTTTTAATTTTGAAGAAAATATAAACCTATAGTAAAACATTATCTTTTTATCTAAGAAAAATGCTTTATATATACATTTATTGTTCTATTTTTATAAAATAATGGAGTCCTAGTGTATTGATACATTAAAAATTCATAAAGGTAACAATAAATAAATCAAAGCATGGTGTTTTCTTTAATAAGTCAGAAAAAGCAATTTGGAGGAAATATGTGGCATGTGAGGAAACTAAATCTCTCAAAAATTCAAATTGTATTTATGAATGTATAAAAATGTTGGCACCAGGATGTTAATATGACAAGAATTATGACAAGAGGAAATTAATTTTTAAATGCTTACAAAATACTTTAGGCCTTTTAAAAGCGCATATATAAAAATCATTATTACATGTTATATTACATAAGGGTTAAATTCCTTGTATCAAGTTGGTGTATCTGTAGAATAAATCTTTTCTTCATACCCCTCATATCTTTATTCTTGTTTTTTTTTGTACTGGGGATCGAACTCATGACTGCACGCTTGCCAGGTAGGTGCCTATGCCACTGAGCTAAATCCCCAGCCCCTCATGACTTTATTCTCTATCCTCATTTCCTGCTACCTTTCATTTATTTTGCTCTTTATTTATCATTTGGGTTTCTCATATAAAACAGACCATGTGATTAAATAAGCTTGCATGTTTTATTTATTTCACTTAACATTATAGCTTCAAGGTGCATCCATTTTCCTGTAAATGATTCAAATGTAATTTTCTTCAGGGCAAAGTACTTCTCCGTTGTGTGTAAATATTGTTTTTTTTTTATACATTCATCTGTTGATAGGCACAGATGCTGCTTCCAAGATTTAGCTATTGTAAATTATACTACTTTAAAAAATTGGTTTGTATATATCATTGTAATAACATCTCTTTTGAGAAGATATCTAGCAGGGGAATAGCTGAGCTGAGTGAAATATCTAGCTTCAGCTTTTTGAGAAATCTCCATATCGATGTCTATAGTTATTATACTAATTACATTCTCATTAAAGATGTAAAAGGTTTCCCCATCAAGTCTCACCAGCATTTGTTATTGTTTGATTTCGTGATGATGACCAATCAAGGATTCAATCAAAAATCAGGCAACTGAAATTAACAGACACCTCACAGAAGGAGTACAGATGTTTGACACATAAATGAGGAAATGCTCAGCATCACTAGCCATTAGAGAAACGCAAATTAAACCACTAAGTTTCCATCATAATCAGAAATGGGGATTTTTTAATTGCTTGAAGATATTGACTAATAATTATAGACAAATTCTTGTTTCTTATCACAAATTATCTAATAACATTAAATTGAAACAATTTGTAGAACACATCATGTTACAAATGTCATCTGAGATGAACAGATTTCCTGGAAAACTGCTTCCTTTTTCCTGTTTCAGGAATTATCTTGAGCAAAGTATCTTCTTCCCTGTCAAATATTTGCTAAATTGTGTCTCACACTGAACACGGTGATAACCTCAGGGCTCTTAAGAAATATTTCATGTCTATTGTTGTAAACACAATGTGCTTTCCCTTTTCTCCTGAAGGAAGATATGGTCATGTGCTATGTTTGGAGCAATGAAATGTAAGAGGCAACTTCATTTCCAGATAGTTAATATTTATCATGTGTTTTGTTATGCATACTTTTCAACCGCCATGGTGATTTTTTTTTTTTTTTGGTCTTTTTGAGACCGGGCCTCGCTATGCAATTCAACCTGGCCTTGGTTGTAGCCCAGCCTGGTCTCGAACTTGCAAATGATTCTTCTGCCTCAACCTCCCAAGTGCTGAGGTTACAGGAGTGTACCACCAAGCCCTTTGCCATGGTGACTATTAAAGCATGTGTTAAAGTTCACCCATTGTTAGTTAAATACCTGACTAGTAATAACTACAGCAACCAGCTGCGCCAGATATATAAAATGAGATAAAAGCATGTGGTTGGGTTAAGTCATTAGTGAGCATCATTTACTAGCATGGTATATAGCTCATTCTATCTTGACTAATACGAGGGTCCATGATCTGTTTTGTAGCCATTCAGTTGGCAGCTCAACATATGTTATTGTCTAGTTAAATATCTCCTTTTTTTTTACTTCAAGTTTTTTACGATTTGGCTCCTCCGTATTTTTTAGGCATTTAATACAAAAAGAACTAAAATATGACAGAATAAAATTTGAAAGATTAAGTATTCTTTCAAAAGTAGCTCCCAAATAAATTCTTATATTATTTACTTTTTATTCTGAAGTGCTATAGAACTTCAATTTTTTTTTTCTTGAGCATTCAACCACAAAGAAATGCATGTATCTTGTCAATAGAAAACAGTTAACAACTGGCAAACAAAACAATGCCCATTCCTTAATTGTTACTTTACTATGATGTTTATGGTTTAAAAATAAAGCCCCTTTTTTCCCACATATATATTCAATGGAATACGATTTTAAATTGTATATTGTCAGTAGAGACAAATAAAAGATGTGTTACTAGGAATAACAGAAATACTGTCAGTGAATTTTATTGCTTTATTGGATCTAGATTGAGATACTGTGCATGAATGTAAACTCACAATACATTTCACTATTAGTAAAAGTGTCCCCCACATTTTTAAAAAGGAATAATTTAATATCATTAAAGCAATTAATATGTACAAACATATAATGCCGTTTCTTTTTCCATTAGTCAAAATTACCCATCGTCTTCTTTAAAATAGTATTTTCCACTAATTTTTAACCCAATCATCCCACTTACTGCCCTATGAAAAATTCTACTAGTTCCTAAGTCACTTCTAAAATGACCTCTTTAATTTGCAATTATGATACACTGGAAACTATCCAGGAAGACATTTGCATAAAAACAAACAGAAATATCTTTCACAATTTCATAAAATCTAATAGAAATTTCAGGGTATAATCATCTTTCCTTGAATTTTGTTTACACTGCATATACTGTACAATTTTATATCAGGATTTTATAGTCCTTATAAAGAGATGTTGATTTTATAAATGTATTGTAATAGTATTAATGGTTTTTACCTGTACCACACTAGTATTTTTCCCATTTCCTGTCATTAAGACTTTTTGTTACTTTCATATAACCCCATCTACTTCTTTGCTCAACACAGTGAAAAATCAAATCATATCACTAAACTACAGAAGCAATAAAAAAAAATGGAAATAATTACTTGGGATCATGTATACAAAGTTAAGAAGTTGAAATTTTTTAATTTTCAGCTTCAATTTATGAAGATAGAGCCTTTGTTACATTTCTTTGTTACTTGAAGACACTTACCATTAAAGGACAATCTGTGTATAACTGGCAAATGTCAGTATGTGATATTTTCAATATTTTCTTTGTTAGCCAGAAGTTACTATCTGAATGAGGGTAGATTGGAGAGTGAAAAGGCTCATGCTCCGTTTCAATGTTCATGTCATTATGGGGATTGTTAGCTCGTTTGGGTCTGATGGAACACATGGAGTGGGTTGGATAGCAAAAACACAGAGACAATGGTATGGAGAGAGACAGTGACAAAAATTAGGGTCCATGATATAAAGACACATCAACTCAGTTCTTCCAGCAAACAGGACACCACAGTAGTAAGTTCCCTGACCATTCCCTCCCTCTCCTCCTATGTCTTTGACAGCTTCACACTGACTGTTCCCAGAAGACAGCTCCACAGCAAGCAGGTCCCATACTGTTGTACACCACAGACAAGAAGTCCATGCACTGTACAAAGCATGGCCCAGGCAAGTGAAATATACCAAAAACAGTCTGTTCCTTCTTTCTACAAATTGCAGTATGTAAAACCGTGCCACCAAAACTAAACCTTTGTCAACACAAAATGGTCCCTACCATCTTGAAGAGAACAAGAGACATTACGGTAGCCATTGTTTATTTTCCTCTTGTCTGGTTCTGAAGGCCTGTAATGCCTTCATTACTCTGTTCTGATCAGTTTTATACTATTTTGCTTTGTATGAATTCTTTGTGTGTGAAGATATAGATAACTATTTAGAAGAAACAAGAGACATGGTGTCATTGTAGATCTCCTGTTGTCTTGCTTTGAAATCTCTGTCACTTACATTGTTTTGCTTCTGATATGCTTTGTTGTGTTATGTTACGTTTTGTTTTACCCTCTTTAAAAAAAGATCCTTATTTAAGTATTGTTTTGTCATGACATTGAATGAAGTTATAAATGAAAAGGAAGAAAGTGTAATGTAATGGAAACTATAGCACTTTAATTTATTCCTTATGGATTTCATCATATAGTACCAAATGAAAGATACACTAAAAATCCAAGATCATGCATAGAAGTGACTGCTATAATAATGATTTGAATATTGATAAGCAGAGAATGGATAAATTAATCATCTTAGAGAGGCCTATAAATAAAACCTAGAAAATACTGTATTAGATTTACCTATTAAAAATAAAATCAAGAGTAATCATCTGAGAATAGTAAAAGTGATGTCTTATTCCAGTTATATGCAATTCTTCTCATATGTGATAAGATATAAGAATTCATAAAGGCTATAATAAAGCAAAATAGGTATTGTTAACTGTTCATCAGATGCCCCAATATTATGACCATATGCTAAACTGAAATTGCATTTAGCAGATTTTCCTGCATATGCAATAAATGCTCTAATTCTTTTCTCCCCTCAGCCTCACTCTGGCATTGTTCTAAGCAGTATGATTCTTTTCTGCAGTTATTTGGTGAGGTTTTTCCTCTTAATGACCAGAAAGTCAGCAGCCAGAGTAACAATTTAAATCCTGCTCTATATCTCTGCTCACCTGACCCGTAAAATACAACCATATTTTGATAGCAAATAGAGAATGCTTTTATTTCTATTTTCTTAATAGGGCAGATTGCTATTTGTAAGGCTTACCATTCATTTTTGTTACCTATGATTCCTATCTCTTTGTCAGGGTGTCAAAATAGATTTATCAGTCCTATAGTGAATATGACTATAGTCCTATAGTGAATATGACCACTTTGGATTACAACTACTGGGAATCAGTAAACTTTAGCAAAAATATTTACCTACTTATGTCATTGTATGAAAACTGCTTTGCTCCGCTTCTCTAGGCTACTTTTTAGGATCAATTCAACCTGTACTGGACGGTGAGAGTGTTTTGGATCTGGACGTAGGTACACTGAATCCTTTCTCATCATCTAAGTACCTAAATTGGGAGCAATTTTAAATTTTAAACGTACAATATTCCTCTGTACTTTTGCTATATGATACTATTTTCCATTTAGAGGAAAAGCACATTTATGTTTAATATTTATAATATACTTATATATTACAAATTTTACATAATAATTACAAATTATTTGACAATTAATGACAATTGTGCAATTACTATATAATAATTATATATACATATATTATTATATAGGATAATTACATATATAATTATTATATATTATATATAATATACATAATTATTACATAATTACATACATAATTATTTTATATTATACATAATTATTATATGCTACATATATAATATATATTTTAGATTTTTCTGGATATTGCTAAGAGACAGCTCCAGGTGTTCATAGTATAATCTAAACTCTCGTTACCACTAATTTGGTGGTGTTAACTTTGTACAGTTTATTCCTTGGTGAAAGTAAGGAAAATAATAGAAATCAGTGAATTCATTTGTTTTTAGCTTTTAACGAGTTGTAGTTTAAAGAGCTGTTACAGAACCTGGGTAATAGTAAGCACTCAACGTAGTTACTGCTTTATACAAGAGTCTTGATAAATACCGCTTCCTTCTTCTACTAACTTTGGTGTGTGTGTGTGTGTCCTTTCTGGGATTTATGGAACCAAACTAAACCCTGTCAAGTGAAGAGAAGGGAAGTTGTTGATGGCTCTTCTTCCTGTCCCTCCCTTCTTACTCCATTGTGGTCCTCCACGCCAGCCCCCGCCTCCACTGTCCCCTTTTCTCTCAGGGATTTTTTTGTCTAGCTCAGAGTCATAAAGGATATGTAGCAAAGGAAGACTTAAAAGTGCCTTTTGGAGTAAGACCACACCCTGCGTCTGATACCACCCCAAGGCCCAAGAGAGGGACCAGTGGGCCTAACTGGACTACACTCAGTGAACTCCAATAGCCAGCAGGGCCTGAACCCACCCTGGGCCCTGACTGCAAGTGCTCCTGCAGAATCCCAGCATGCACGGGGCAAACTTGGAACTCTGTGCCCAGAGGAACCTTGGACTACAGGGGATTATCTGTGCTAGCTTGAAAAGAGATTAAGTGATTGCCTCACTGAAACAAGATCTCAGCTGGCTCCAGTCAGTGTGCTGAGTATGCACCTAAAATAGAGGTGTACAGTGGGTAAAGAGACAGTAGTAAAGCTCCCTCCAACTAACTGTAAGACCTTGGTGAGTCTGAAAAGAGTGAGGGTGACCCCTTCCTACACAGAGAACATCAGGCAGAGTGAGGAGTGTGCCCAGAAGGACTCCCTCAACTTGAAGAAAATCAAAAGGGCTTATAAGACACGAGGCACACAACAGGGACACAGTAGGACCTCAGCCAATACAAACACTATAGACAGGGAGATTTGATGACATGGAATAACCTGAAGATAAAGTAATAGCAGGAACTAAAAGTTGACCTACATCAATACTACTAGGCTTGTTAGCCCAGGAAGAATATAGGACTTACCCAACAGGCCCTGAAGCAGGAACTCAGGTGACTGGCTCACCTATTCATTGTGGGACCCAGCACCTAGACAAACATCAACCTTACAGTAGGATACCAAGATACACACACCAACAGTTGACACTAGTGGGTCTGAAGGTCCAAACATTAGCTCAAAAGAGGAAAATGGCAAAACAAAAAAGCAAGATCCAATGTCAAACATCCAGTCCATCAACAGCAAGTACAGGAGACATTGAATTAGAGGACTCCAAAAGTAACACATCTCTGAAAAGATAGTGAATGAAATAAAAAAACAACTCCATAAGGCCATAGAGGAAATCAAATTAGAAGTACTCACCTATGTAAAGATAGAGGTAACAACCTTAATATAGGAGTTGCTGAGCGCAGCTAAAGAAGAAATAGAGAAAAAAAGTACAGGACCATGGGAAACTGATTGAAACCTTAAATGAATAATATAGAAAGCAAGCAGAATTCATGAAGCAAACTGAAAGAGACATCCAGGAAACAGAAAATTCTATTCAAAGCATGCAAAACCATTTAAATGAAGCTGAGCATAGGATTTTGGACCTTGAGGATAGGATTGCAATTAGCGATCATGAAAGGATAGAACTTTTAAAAATAACAAAGCAGCATGAAATGACAATCCAGAAGCTTCAAGATGATGCCAAGAGCAACAATATAAGGTTAATAGCCATTAGTGAAGATGGTGGAGTCAATACAAATGACATATTTAAAATATTCACAGAAATAATAGGAGAAAATTTCCCAAAAATGGGGAAAAATCTGATATGCAGATAAGTGAGGCATATAGAATGCCAAACAGTCACAACCAAAATAAATCTATACCCAGACACATAATAATTAAGATCTCAGACACACAAAATAAAAACAGAATACTAAAAGCTGTTAGAGAAAAGACACAAGTCACTTATTGAGGAAAGCCCATTAGAATCACAGCAGACTTTTCAGCACAAACCCTCAAGTTAAGATGAGCTTGGACTGAGATATTTCAAGCCCTGAAAGAAAACAACTTTCAACCCAGACTGATGTACCCAGCAAAACTTTCATTCAAATTTAATAGAGAAACAAGATAATTATTTGGCAAAGAACAAGTGAAGAAATTCACATCCACCAAACCCACCCCTAGAAAGAGTGTTGAAAGACATGCTAGAGATAAAAATGACCATAATCCCCAGAACAACAGAAAGAAACCACCAGGTAGGACAAGCAATTAAATAAAGGGAAAAGCAGAAAGCAAACAATTGGAACATAACATGGCAAAGTCAAGCCAGTACATACCAGTGATATCCATAAATGTAAATGGCCTCAATTCAACTACCAAAAGAAGTATGTTGACAGAATGGATCAAGAAACAGGCTCCCACAATATGCTACATACAAGAAACACATCTGACCCAAAAGGAAACTCATAGATTAAAAGTTAAAGGATGGAAAACAGTATTCTATGCAACAGGAACCCAGAAAAAAGCAGGGATAACTATTCTATTTGCAGACAATGTGAACTGCAAACCTAAAATGATTAAAAAAGACAAAGAAGGTCACTACATACTCATAAGTGGAAAAATTCAAGATGAAGAACTAGCAATTATAAATATATATGCGCCAAACACAGGAGCACTCAACTATATAAGACAGATAATAATGGACATGAAAAACCAAACACAAGAACACAATTATTACAAGGAACCTAAACAGCCCATTGTCACAAAGAGATAGAACAACTAGACAGTCAGCAAAGAAATAATAGAACTAAATCATAACTGCGAGCAATTGGACTTAGTAGATGTTTACAGACTGTTCCACCCAACCACAACAGAACACACATTTTTCTCAGCTGTGCACAGGACATTCTCCAAAATAACCATATATTATCCCATAAAACATTCTTAAGTAAATGCAAAGATATTGAAATTATCCCATGCATAATATCTGACCATAGTGCACTGAAATTGGAAATTAATGACAAAAGAAATTGCAAAACTTGCATGCATACAGGGAAATTAAATAACAATCTTTTAAACAACCAGTGGGCTACAGATGAAATTAAAGAAGAAATAAAGCAATACCTACAATTCAATGAAAATGCGGAAACAACATATTGATACAATGAAAGCGGTCTTAAGAGGGAAATACATAGCAATAAACTGTCATATCAAGAAAGCAGAACAAGCACAAATAAACAACCTAATGCTTCATCTCAAGCTTCTAAAAAAGAAGAGCAAGTTAAACCAAAAGCTCATAGAAGACAGGAAATAGTAAAGATTAGACCAAAAATCAATGCAATTGAAACTAAAAAACAATACAAAAATTGATAAATCAAAAAGCTTGTTTTTTGAGAGAATAAACAAAATTGATAAACCTCTAGCTAACCTTATAAAGAAAAAGAAAGAAAAAAACCCAAATTCATGCAATAAGGACTGAAAAGGGGAAATTACTACAGATCCCATGGAAATTCAAAATATCATGAACACCTACTTTAAGAAGCTCTACTCACAAAGAAAGGAAAACACAAAGGAAAGGGACAGATTTCTAGAAACATATGAACTACAAAAGCTCAACCAAGAAGATATTTTGAGTAACCCAATATCAGCTACTGAAATTGAAAATGTAATAAAAAACTTACAAGCAAAGAAAAGCCCAGGTCCTGATAGATTTACAGCTGAATTCTACAAGAAATTTAGAGAAGATTTGATGCCAATACTCCTTAAATTTTTCAATGAAATAGAAAAGAAAGCAATCCTCCCTAAATCATTCCTGGAGGCAAGTATTACTCTCATACTGAAACCAGAGAAAGACCCAACCAAAAAGGAGAACTATAGACCAATCTCACTAATGAACATTAACACAAAGATTCTCAATAAAATACTGGCAAATAGAATGCAGCAAATCATCAAGAAGATTATACATTGTGACCAAGTGGGGTTCATTCCAGGAATGCAGGGATGGTTTAACGTATGCAAATCAATAAATCTGATACACCATATCAACAGAGCCAAAAATAAAAACCACATGGTCACCTCAATAAATGCAGAAAATCTTTCGATAAAGCCCAACACATGTTCATGATAAAAACCCTTCAGAAACTAGGAATACACAGTGTCTACCTCAATCTTTTAAGGGTCATTTATGACAAACCAACAGCCAATATTATAATAAATGAACAAAAACTGAAAGCTTTCACTTTAAAATGAGGAACAAGACAAGGATGTCCACTATCACCACTCCTTTTGAATATAGTTCTGGAAACATTAGCCAGGGAATTCAGAGAAGAGAGAGAAATAAAAGGCACAAAGATAGGAAAGGAAGAAGTTAAATTATCACTATTTGCAGATGACATGATACTCTATATAGAAGACCCAAAAACTCCATTAAAAGACTACTAGAGGCAATAAACAAATTCAGCAGTGGAGGTGGCTACGAAGACACTACTCAAAAATCAGTAGCATCCCTGTACACAAACAAGAAACTCACCAAAAGAGAAATTATGGAAATATCATCCTTCACAATAACATCTAAAAAAATGAAATATTTAGGAATCAGCCTAAGAATGTAAAAGACCTATATGCTGAAAATTATACTACACTAAAAAAGAAGATTGAAGAGGATATTAGAAAATGGAAGGATATTCCTTGCTCTTGGCTAGGAAGAACCAACATTGTGAAAATGGCCATGATCCAAAAATGGTTATACAGATTTAATGCAATCACAATCAAAATGCCATTGACATATCTCACAGATCTAGAGAAAACACTCCTAAAATTCACTTGGAAACAGAAGAAACCTAGAATAGCAAAGGCAATTCTGGGCAATAAAGGCAAGGCAGGAGGCATCTCAATTCCTGACTTGAAACTGTACTACAAAGCCACAGTGATAAAATCAGCATGGTACCGGCAAAGAAATAGACCTGAGGATCAATGAAACAGTTTAGAAGATGCAAGTATAAGTACAAAGACACTCAGCCACCTGATATTTGACAAAAGGGCTAAACATGTTCACTGGAAGAAGGATAGCCTCTTTAATAAATGGTGTTGGAAAAATTGGCTCTCCACATGCCAAAGACTGAAACTAGATCCATGCCTATCACCATGCACAAAACTAGAGTCTAAATGGATCAAAGACCTAAACATTAAAACAGAAACACTAAATCTGCTGGAAGATAGGGTAAGTAGAAGTCTTGGAGACATAGAGGTAGGCAGAGAATTCAGGAACAAATCACAAACTGCACGGGAAGCATTTCAGAGAATCAACAGCTGAGCTCTCATTTATTGAAAAGTTTCTGCACTTCAAAAGAAATCACCAACAGAGGGAAAAGAAAACTCACAGATTGGGAAAGAATTTAACCAGCAACTCCTTAGACAAAGGACTTATATCAAGAACATAAAAAGAATTGAAAAACATGAAGCCCCCCAAATTCAAAGACCCTCTCCAAAAATGGGCAGCTGAGATGAACACAGAGTTCTCAGATCAAGATATACAAATGGCAAATAAATACATGAAGAAATGTTCACCATCATTGGTCAATCGAGAAATGCAAATTAGAACAACACTGAGATTTCATCTCACTCCAGAAAGAATGGCCTCTGTCAAGAAATCAACTGATAACAAATGTTGGCGAGGCTGCAGCGAAAAGGGAACACTACACCACTGTTGGTAGAGTGTAGACTGGTGCAACCACTATGGAAATCAGTATGGAGAATTCTTAGAAGACTAGGACTGGAAGCTCCATTCAAACCAGCTATTCCCCTCCTAGGTATTTTCCCAGAGAAACTGAACAGATCATATCACAGTGATATATGGCACTCATGTTTATAGCAGCACAATTTGTAATTGCTAAATCATGGAAACAACCAAGATGCCCATCAACTGCAGAGTGGATGAAAAAGATGTGGTATTTTTATACAATGGATTATTAGTCAGCTATGAAGAAGGATGATCTTACGGCCTTCATAGGTAAATGGAGACAACTTGAGACTATCCTCGTTAGTGAAATAAATAACAATCATATTTATAAATATCACATTGTATCTCTAGTGTAAAAAGTAATAAGAACTGTAGGAGTAATGAAACCTAAAACGTGTAATTGCTACTGTAAAAAAGAGAGGAAAAGAAAGTGCTCTAAAGGATATAACTGCATGTGTATTTAAGTGTAAAAGATAGATGACTGTATTACTGTTTTTGTTACATCGTTGAGTAGAATTAACAGTCTCACTGTTTGAATGTCTACTTTGTATGTTTTAATTTTGTAACTTGAACAACTATTTCCACGATGACAGAATATACATTATCAAGTAATGATTATTTAGTATTTTTTTGTTCTTTTCCTTTTTTCCTTGAAATTCTGCATTGTTGCTACCCTTTTTTCTGTTTTTATTTTGTTTTGTTTTGTTTCTCTTTAAATAAATCTTTTTTTTAAAATGTGCCTTTTGGTGACAGAGCATACATGCCAAGGGGAGCCAAGCTGCCAAGGAGATCTCAGCCAGTGGCCCTGAGAAACACATACCTGCATAATCAGTTGGATGAAAGTCCAGCTTCCTTCCTTCAGTGATGCGGTGGGGGCTGGGGCTGTGGGGAAGCCAGCATTCAGTCACAGCTGGAGAACAGGAGCGCAGGGGGAGGCCAACACGTTATTAACCCTAATTGTGATTGAGAACCATGAAGCTTTTAATGGTGTCCAAGGGGCACGTGAGTGACCAGACCTGTAATCTACAATGGAGGACTGGGAGAAAGTCATTTTTCTTTAAAAGGATATAGTTTAAATTTCAGGGGAAAATGGAAAAAATAAAAGGTAATAATGAGGGCAATAATCACAGTTTTTCCTCTTATTATGCTAAATAAAATTTTTCGAGCAAGTGAGTAGATCACACAGAGTTTGCTCAGCAGATTTTCTTGCTGGGTAATCTGTGGACCCATAGGTATGCTGCAAACCAGCTCCAATGCAGCCTGATTTTTCTGTGCTTTCTAGTGATCTTTATGTCTCACACAAATGTGTGCCTTTAGAATTGTTCTATTTTTTCAAGAGAACACACCAGAGGTAAAATCCATAAGATTGTTTAAAAGAAAAAAGTAAGAGATCAAAAGAGTGAGTTAAAATGAAAAATATAACAAAGCAACATAAAAAGAAAACATAAATGTGTGTGCATCTTGAACAAAAAAGAAATCACAGTTTTCCTTCTTGTACTTACTGATAGCATGGATGCATTTGTTCATAAGACTAAAATGTCAATACAATTTTTAAAACTCTTTTCTTCCCAGGAATAAATGCATTTGTCTTTTTTCTCCCAAGAGTAAACTTTGATGATGGCCTGGGGTAGGTTTAGGAGTAGATCTAGGAAAAAAGCTTAAGTTCTACAAGCTTACTCGGGAGGATTTTAAACAGGGCTGCAAGAGAGGAGAGATCCCTCACAGCCTTTGCACCAGGAGGTTGGGGGTGGGGGCTCCACCCAGAACTGGGAGAAAGGCAGGGGAGTGCAGAGTGAAGGGAACTTCTGAAGTGCTTCAATGTTTAGATGCTATCTCCCATTATTACTTCAGGAGGCATTCATGTTGGAGAGCTCCAAAGAGCAGCTTGGGAGTCTAATAGCACTATGTGTCACTTGTCTTCAAATATGAGGTGAGCAGAAAAAAGTGTGATGTAATCTGTTTGAATTTTGGGCATTTTTCGGACAGTGAAGCGTAATAGTTCCGGAGTAGATTAGGCTAGTTGTGAGTAATGTTTTCATTTTACTTCCCAGAATTGCTGCTAAGAATTGCTTCCTATGGTTCCAGTCAAATTTTGTTCTAATTCAACACACTCAAGTCATCAATTTTATGATTATACATAAACATGTATAATACGTTTATAGTATATATAGTATATATATATAAATGTTTATAACATGTTGCATGTGCATATACTGTCCACAGCTTATTTCCCTATAGATAACATATTCTACTGTTTTCCCAGTACCATATTATTAATTATATGTTTTGTATAATTACATACAATTATTCAAGAACATACTGTAAATTGTAAATTATTCAAGAACATAGTTGTAAGAGAGTACTGAATAAATCTTGACTTCCTTTTGTGACAGTGAAACTGTATATTTAGAAGAGAAATATTTATTTCAGTACCATCTATGAATTTTCCACAGAGCAGATATTCCTGGAGAATCCATACTATGCTTGTTTCAGAGATAATCAAGATGGAGACACAAAGCTGTGTTAGACCAAGACTTGTCTCTAGGACTTCACATTATGATATGGCATAAACATGATACCATGTAGTGAATATGTTCTGAGTAAAAATGGATTGTGTTTAAGGTACTATTCTAGTTACTGGGTATTGTAGTCAGGGATTATAAGGTAACAATTATATTACAGGACACATAATTTATAGTATTATTTTATAATAGTCACCCTAAACATTAAATACAAGAAAGCGGGCAGGAAATCTGTCCACACACTAAGACCCAAGGAATCAAGTTGAGGACCTGTATCCCGTGGCAATGTCCCACATGAGTCCAGCTGAAGACCTAGAGCCCATGACAATGACCCCTACAAGTCCAACTGGAGGCCTAGAAACCATCACAATGACTCATGGAAGTCTGTTTCACAGATCTGCTCTGGGAAGGTCCCAAGGTCAACGGTGGAAGCTAGAAAGTCTGTGCCAGCAGGAGGAATGATCTGTGCCAGCAGACTGAGCATTCTGCACTGGAGCCAGGAAGCAAGGCTCAAGGTAAGAAACAGTGCTCTTCAAGAAGTACCATAGCCACCCTCAGTGACAATGAGATCCCAAGCTCCTCTGATGATAACAGCTGAGTTCATATCAGGAAACCAGTGTAACAGGGTCCTCCAGGAGAACCCATGGCAACATGAGAACCAACAGCACCAGACGAAGACACACTCTTCCTCTCTAGCTCTCCTTTTTATCCTGGCAGTAGTCCTCAGGTGGACTATCCACACTCAGCACCATGCTGATTCAGTTCAGTTGGTATCACAAGTTGACCACTAGTTGTCAATCCACCACACTGGGCTACAAAGTAGTGCTCTAAGGTACAAACAAAATTAAAGCAAAGAGGAGGTTTTCAGTGACTCTTTAACTACAATTACAGTAGTCACGTGGGAGCCAAAATATATTACAGAGCTTATAGTGAAAAATAACTATTTAATGATTTAAAAATATGTAGCTAAAGCTATCAAAGGTTCTATTCTAGGATTCAGAGTAAGGACTGATCAAAGTAGAATCAATGGTCCGTGTCTTTCCAGTTTAGTTCGTGCTTATTAAATAAATACTCAAAGTGTAAGGGAAGTAAATCAGAAAGCACAGCAAGTTCAAGGCTTGTATGAGAAGACTCTATTAGACTGGATGAAGCCTAGGGGCCCTGAAGGAATTCAGCTGGAAAAGGATGAAATGTGGGTTGAGAAGAGATTGTGGAGTGAGGAGATGCTGGGCTAAGCAGTTTGTGATCAGTTTCCTTGGTAACAAGGAACCATGGCTTGAATATGCATTCATCCCTCTCGCAAAATGAAAACAACTGAAAATCTACATATTCTTCTAACTTATTATTTAATTCATTCAATCTTTATGGAACATCTGCTAAGTGACAGGCACTTAGATAAGAGCAGTCCATCAGAAACACAAGCCAAGGAGACAAGACGCACGAGTTTCTACTATGCCTATTGCACATGACAAGCACTGTGATCTCAGTACCTCTTCTGCCATTTCCCCATCTGATGGAGGCATAGGCACAACGTTGATCAGAATGCAGAGGAGGAGCACCAAACCCAGTCCAGCGGTGCAACCTACCAACTTAAGTTAATGCAAGGAAAACCTTGAACAGTGAGGAGTAATTTTCTAAGAAAACACGATGATGGCAAGGAGAAAGCAAGTGGATATTGGTGCCAGATCCTGAACTTCTGATGTCCTGAACAAGGAATTAAACTAGACATAAAGAAAAGGTAACAAGGTTTCATATTTCTTAAAGTTAGGAAAATAAATACATTCTGCAAAGTAAGAGTGGGCCACCAAAGTAAGAGTGGGCCACCAAGAGACGCTTACAGTCTTAGTGACTGGGATTTCCAGATTTTTCATTCTCTAGCCTGACCTCAGGTTTGGGCTGTCCTATCAAAACTTGCTTGGTTTCTGCCAGAAGACCTGAAGATGGCATTTTTTGACGGGTTCCAGGTGCAGGGCTTAGAAACTGTGTTGTATGCCTGTGTCCTGGGCCTCTGTGATTGACAGGTCATGACCACTTACTCAGCTGGTTTGTCACATGCTAATCTCCTGCCTCAGTATTAGACATCGATCCTCCCCACCCATGCCATAAGTATATGACACAGGGTCGATGGAATGTTATTCTACAATATGTATGGTTCTCAATGCTAGCAATGATAGCCCTGAAATATTTAGTCTTCTTTCTGCTGAAGTAATGTCATTCCACTTTCAGATCAAAGTTGATAAACTCATGTTTATCCCTTAGTACCTCATTCAAATATTCTCGCTCCTTTAAGCCTAGCTTAGAAGAATTAATTGTTCTTCCTTCCTGAGCCAACACTGCTCTCTGGGCATGCCTTAACCTCAAAGCCCCATCACGTGCTTACTCTGTCATGTGTATATGTGACTCTGTCCACCTTAAACTTTTGACAACATGAAATTCAAGGCCATCTGGTTTGAATCTGGGTCCCTGCTTTAAATACCATACTTCAGAAGAGTTAGAATAAATCAATGAAAAAATACTGAAATGTCGTAAGAAAAACCAAAAAAAAAATTATTTCAGTGTGTTTTTCATGTCTGGTTGTACATTAAACCTTTGACAAAACATAAGCCATGGGCCATATTTTACTATAAGTCTCAATTATTAATAATGTCCATTTATGGACCCTCTTCCTGGTGCAGCAAGTCCATGTACAATGAATTCTTCCTTAAGGAACACTGATATGGTAAACCAGATGTCTTATTTTTCCAATTGTTTCAGGAGAGAATGAATTTTTTCTCCTAAAAGGCCACCTAACTATAAGAGAACTACAATGTTCAGAAAATAATATTTTAGCAATTCCATAACTTGAGTTAAAATAGCCACCTCATTAATTTCCTTTTCCCTAATAAAGTTGACTTTACATCTTCCCATTTTTTCTTTTGCCACTACACTGATGCTTTTCTTATATTCCTGTCAGATTACTTTGCTGTATTTCTAAGATAATCAGAAATCCAGTAAACAAAAGTTCTGATATTCTTCTCAAGGTTGGGCAGCAGATAAATGCAGTTTATGGTGGATTCTAAAAAGTATGATCACAAAGAACAGCCTCAGGTCTGTAATTGCAGATACAGCAATTTGGGCTGCACTTTCAATGTAGCAGACCTATTTACAAGCACAGGTACTTTGCTAGTTCCATGCTTCTAAGCAAGTCAAACAAGTTTCAGTATTCACTCCTTAACTAAATTAGTTATAGAAACGGGATTCACAGCTAAGGAAAATATGAAACTACTATGAGTTAGGCCTGTAATTGGAGACTTTAAAACATAGTATTGTTGTCCCCACCCTAGACGTAAGAAAATGAGGTTTGTAGACATTAACAATTTGCCCAACACTGTAAATGGACAAGTCACAAAGTGAACCTGACTCAAACTTACCCTTATACTATCCACCTACTTAGTGCCATTTTTGTTGTTTAATACTGTGTGCCAGCCTGCTGAGCAGGGCAGTCAAAACATTTCAATTTATTTGAGCCAGAGTAAAAAAATATTCAACATAAATTCACTCTACCTGACTGAATTAACTACCATGATTTTGCTTTTATCTTTTTTTAAAGTCTCACAGACATTCCTAAGAAAATGTATAAGATAACTTAGTTACCTAGAGTCTGAAGACATTGATTCTTGCCCTGGATTTATATTAATACTTTAGATTTCTGCAAAGTGACTTGCAGTTCTGAACTTTGAGTTTAGCATTTTAAAATGCTATTGGTTAATATTTCCAAAAACCATGTCTTGGTATCACAATCATCAAATGAAAATAGTACTTTACAAAATCAAAATCTCCTTTTTCTTTGAAACACTGTAAACTCTTCACTGTGCACAGTGAGTACTCATCATTCTTTGGAAAATACAGAATATATTTCCTTCAGTTATGAAGGCTCATGTTAATAGGCAAAAGATAATAAAATAGATGTTTAGATGTGTGTCTATACTTCAGGCTATGTGCTTACTATGTAGTCACAGTGTATCAAAACTTGGAGGTTTTTTTTTTCTGATTACCTCTATAGACATACCAGTCTCGTGCTGAATTATTTCAGACACACAGAATGTGATCAGGAAATTGTATTTTAATTCACTGGTTTGACTTTATTTTGACTTGAATTTTACCTTGGCTCAGAATCTCAAAGTCAGTCACTAGGGGCCAGAGTTTGGGTAGCATAGCCTGATTTTCCAGTGAGTTGAAAGCACTTTCATTTTCTCTGTTTTCCTATTCACATCACTGCTGGCTCAAAATATAAAATGTTATCTTTGTTATTTAAGAAGGAACAATGCATCTATCCTATAGGTTAACATTTTTTGAAATAAAATTATTAAAATATAGCAAAGGCTGGATCATATTTTTCTTCTTTGTAAGTCTCATTTAAAAATAGATAACCAATGTAAAAGCTATAATATCATGTCACTAGTACAAATTAAAGTAAAAGGTGCAGAAATAAGTACTATTCTGACTGGTTTATATTGACTTTCAATCAAATAAAATCTAAGTCATTTTTAATTGAATTTCCATGGAGCTTAATTTTCCCATGTCCTGTATTTGAAGAATGAATTTATTTAACTTATATATATTTTTTATCAGTTAAGCTCCACCTCTCATTAGCAAGTATCTATTGCTTCAGTTTGGTAAGATACTTTTGGTAAGATAAATCTTTACCTTTATTTTACCTCTAAATGAGCTTTCCAACTTTGCTGCATTACTCACAAATTTGGTCATCCTGTATCTATACATACTCATAAATTATTGATAAGCATTTAAATTGGACTTAGGTAAATATTCTATAAATGCTATTGTCCGGTGCCGACTCCGTCCCGCGGAAGAGAGCACACGAACACTGGACTTCTGCAAGCTCCTTTATTGACCGGGCAGCAACCTCATCACATGTCCGTCCTTGACGGCTCCCTGCGTGTTGTGCAACGAGCACTTCCTTACACTAAGCTTATAAGCTATCTATAGCCAATCGAAGGGTTCTACG